>JAFELO010000941.1:724815-750680 GCA_017140195.1 Eumaeus atala | reverse complement strand
TTCTGACCCATGCCAACCATGACGCCCTGGTGGCGGGGCCTGCCCACGATGGACGGGAAGACGGCGCGAGGCGCATCGTCTCCGGCGAACCCGGCCTTGCACATACCGGAGCCATTGTCCACTACCAGCGCGGCAACTTCTTCGTCACACATCTTGAATTAGTCTGTAAAAAGTAATTACTTAACAATAATTGCTGCGTGTACATCATTCTTTTATCAGAGGTCATTGTTATTTAAGTTATTGTGTAATTATTACAAGGTCGATATTCCAATAACAAATACTATGCAAGCGATATTCCTAAACGTACTTATGTATTTGAATACATTTCAATTAAGTTATCAAGTTCTCTATAGTGTACTTGATATTGTATGTAACTTTTTTATTAACCATATTCAAACTATATTCAAAATTAAAAATGTTTTCTGATGCAAGGCTTATTAATTTTTTTAGTTATGTCTGGCACATGTAGAATCACCCTCGACTTCATATGATACACCAACTTGGAATTGCTACTTCGGCGTAGTAGATGAGATAAACTAACATAGCAACATCTCCCCCCTGAGCTTGCCTTATAGTCTGTAGGTCTTCTGTAATGTATTCAATTGTCACGTGCATATTGTAGACTTAATATAGGTAATATATTTTCACTTGCATAAAGTTTTTAATAGATAGATTGACAAATAGTTTTTTTAATAATCATTATCTACAATAAGCCATAAATAATTATAACAAATAATACTTCATTATATTACTTATAAAATAATTTTTTTTTAATTTATCTTGTCAATTTATAAAAAAAAATATAACGTAGGTTAATACTAAATATTATTTAAATATTAATACCAATACCCAAGTATTAAATTAAATAATATATCGCACTACCACATCTTTCATTACAACTTGTTACAATTTAAATGAACCAAAAATTGTACACCACACGAACGAACTCGCAGACAACAGTTAGTTATAAAAACTTGGTAGTTATGTCTTCTTTACGATGCTCATGTATTTGTACCTACACACTAACTTAGCAGATTAAGTAATTTTTGAAAATTAAGTTAAGTTTGAAATACGACAGACTAAAACGTATAAAATTGTGCATTTTTAAAAATATATTTCATTTTATATGTAAGCCTAAAAGATTTATTAACTCATTATACAAATAAGGCGACCAAATCTAAATATATAAATATTTTATAATATATTCTTACGTGTAATTTCTTATTACAGATTGATATGAAGTTCTAAAAAACCACTAAGCAACTATGAAATAAGGAGTACATTTTCGCAATGGGTTACATTGTGTAATATGTACACGCAGTCAATTTTATGATAGTCATTATTTTGTTGGTCAAACGAATGGAACCATCAAGAGAAAATATAATCATTGTATAATTATAGGTATTTCAAAGAAAACAAGATACAAATATGTAAAGAAATTAAATAAACGTAAAAATATTCAAACTTGGTTGCAATCCAAGGTTCTCTACGTGACGCAGTAAAGTATTTAACCGTATCTACTTTACCGAATTAGTCAAACCGTAATTCGTATCACTTCACAATGATTACGCAACCTTCGAAGCCTCGACGGTAACACTTCACGTAATTTTTGTAACACTTCAAGGAATATATAATTCGTAACGTACAGATAATAAATTAATTACAATATAAAATAAATAAACTTACATTAAATTAAAAAAAAAATTAAAGTGACTAGTAAACTGCCGCTACGTCCAGCAGGCTTCACGAAAATGAGCTGCGGATCGACTGCATTTACTATATAAAACGATTCTTATCATTCGAATTCACTCACATCCCACCAATCGCAATTTTCGTGACCATATATGGTAACGCACTGTAATGATAAGGCTGTGCCTTGATAACGATGCTATCAGAGATAAAAAAGGCAAGGACCTAGAACCGCTATGGCCACGTACACTACCGAATAAGTCTAGAAGTGTGACATAATGATGTTCTGTACCTTTCCGAGCCTTTATTTTTCTTTATTTTTAACAGTATACAGGTAATGTTTATCTCCAAAAGTAAGTGGATATTTGAATTATTAATAACAAAAGGCATGAAAGTGAGTATCATTTTTCATACAATACATTCACTTAGTCACAGAGCAAAAGAAAAATATTTTAGATACGAATCTAAATTTAGACATGACTTATTAAACTACAATGAATAACTTAAGTGTTTACAATTAATTGTTATTTATCCTCATAACATTGTCACTTACTTCAATTATTGTATATATTATAACGGAATTATTGAATAAATTCATATAGAATATTTATAAATAATTCTTATTTAATATATTTCAAAATTTTACGAATGACTCGTAGGGTCCAGATGTTTGTTTGAAGATCGAGAGAATTAGCTGAATTTAAATATTAAACGTGATATATTGCCGTGACGAGACCATGGCCCATAAAGTTATTGGATCTCATGTAGAGCTAAGCTTTACAAGCCCCAACTTCGTAAATTCTTCGCCTTAGCAAAAATTAGTGGCTTGTCTTTTTGCTACTTGGGTATTTCTGTATAGAATTACATCTATGTACATTGTACATTTCATAGAAATTAGGCTGATCAGGGCTGATACATTTGAATATCTGATATCTTCATTTACTTGTCCAATTTTGGTATATAATATACATACTTATGTAGATTATTAATTATTTTTCAATTTGTTGTTGTTGTTTACAGTTTAGATATCACCTATATCTAAACTAAAATTTTAAGCTAATACTGTGGATGGTTAGTTATCCTTATCATTAACTGATAAGGATAATTTAGTGTCCCATATGCTAACTGGGATTTATCATCTGTTCAATTCTTTGTGACAACAGACACATGCCAAAATCTTTCTTTTCATAACAATATTAACGATGTAAGAAACGAACAATGTAGAAACAGCGGTTAATGACCTCTTGTTTTTCGTTTTTGCAAACAGAAGTGAACTGGAGGGGCCTAAAATTTCAGAGTGACGCATCGAAGTTTCGATCAGTTTGGAAGCATTTCTGTGGGCATCCATGCGCGTATTTCGTTCATATATAACCTCAAAACATACAAATGTTAAAACAGGCTATCGAAATCGCCAGCTCCGTCTGTTTAGTTACCTACTCTTTCTCTGCTACAGCCTAGTAACTGCTTCTTTTTGGCTTTGTCTGTACTTTATAATTTTATTTATAAGCATAACATTTATATACCAGTAGTATGCAGCATTTAGCAGAGCCATGAACGGACTGGGAGGTAAAGTACCTATATTATATTTCCGACTACACGCACTACATGACCTCGTTAAATTTGACGCATCGATGTTACAATATTGCCAATACCTTTACACGTTTAAGGCTGTATGTCTGGCAACCTTAAGTAAGACCCTTTAACCTCCTTTTAAGAAAAGTAAAGCATTCTTTATTCAAAGATGTGACATTTAATTTCGATATATTCGAAATGAATCATATTCAGGAGTCGGATCAAAGTTATAATTTATTTGTAATGCTCCATAAACCTCCATAAAAAGTTTTGCACGTGTATTCTACATTTGTTTTTATAGAAATACTTAATCATTATTTGATTATAATTATCTGGACAGATAGATTATATATTATCTAAAGAATTTGATTCCGTAATATTTATTTCCTATAAACGATATATGTATGATTAAATGTGCGTATTAACATCAAATTATGAACTTCCCTACAATTTAAATAGACGTTAATGGTTTCCGAAAATAATTATGTCAAAGTAAAAGTAGATAAAAAGAGATTGTTCTTCGAACAGGCGAGTTAATTTGTAAAGTCAGCAAAGTGTAAAACTTACCAATTAAAGTGCCTATCTATTTTAATTTTGTTAATGCACATCTCTCTCGCTTATATTGTGAAGATCTATGTAATTAAAATGTTTGTTTCAACTATAAGATTCAGAAGTCTCATCGTGTAGTGTATACTACCGAAACAGATTCATTAGAATAAGACAATATGAATTTCTCTTTGTATAGATGTTCTTTAATGTACCAAGGTAATATTACGCAGCTGCTTACATTTTAAATGTCATGATCAGGTCAAGGAACTTATGGTTCATTCTACCTACCTACATGATAATATTATATAGATGTACGGAACTCTACTTACTTAATAATATTAATATGTAGGTGAACGAAACTCTACTTACTTAATAAAATAAAACAATACAACTCCGCGCGCGGGCCCGAATCCTTCTTCCACAGATGGTGAATGGAGAAGCATAAGACAAGCGATAATCAGATCGTCCAAAGATAAGGGAGTATTTGAGGGAACTGTACCTTCTTGATAATTCATAGCTGTAGGGAACTCTACCAACAATATTTAGATGTCCGGATGAACTTGAAGATTTTCCCCACGAAAATCTTCAAGTTCAAGCAATGATTTTTATTACAACAATTATAAACAAGGGCCTTGTAAAATAAATCCGAATAATTGTAAATGTAAAAATAGAAAAAAAAAGTAGTGTCAGTGAGTGAGAGAATTTCGCAATATTGTCCATCCATCGAATTGAAACGTATATATGTAATTTATGTGGTATGGGGTGTTTCGTAAGACACTGTATAACATCACGAAGCCTATTCATTACTCTATTCTGATTGCGAATATGTAATAAAATAGCTACCTAAGATTTTACCAATTTATCTTTGAAATTTTTAGTACGTGGTTACCTAGACCAGACGGTCGCACAGCCAACGAGCCCGGGAACTTTGTCCTTGGGAGTGCGTTTCTATAGGTTACGTGCGGTAAACATATTTTCTTAAACTAACGACACTAAATTCGGCGAAGCTTACTGTGTACGTATGCAATATTTGCGTTTTGTTGTAGTTTACATAGGATCATTATCTGCCTTAAAAATATACAATCTTTTACACTTCACGTTGTCTAGGTATACATATGTAATTGTTGTTTATTGACCAGACTGCAACAACGAGTCATTGTTTCAACAAACAAAAGGTGATATCAATATTTAAGAGTTATTCAATTGAGCACAGATCACCGAATAGACAACACCCAATCGTATTGTCATCAGCACTCCGGATAGGCTTATAATTCGTGGCATAGAAAACTTTTTCTTTTTTTTTTGTTGTCGCGGGGAAACGCATTTACGCGCCTTCACTGATCCTGAGTGGGGTCCGGTAGTGTGTGGGTCCCGCGGCACATGATAGTGCCAAATACCTGAAAAAACCACTGCGAGTGCCATCAGTGCTGCCCTTGGTGAGGTGAACCGGAACAACAAATCATCAGGGCACCTCAGTCAGCCCCCTAAGGGACTAACTCAACCTCCAGAGATGGGGTTGCTACGCACTACAAGACAACCCCACCAACTATGGGACAGTACAATGGGGATGAGGTTCCCATCTTCGCCCCTTGCCCCGTGCGCAAAAGCGCCGCCTCCTGTTGCTCTTTGGTCTCTTCTTCTTATAAGAGGGGTGCAAAGATCCCCCTCGGTTTAATTAGCTTCGCCGGGGTACACCCCAGGCTATTAAGCCCCACCGAAAAGACAAGGCTTGAACCACGGTGGGGTGGCACAGAACACTATGGTAACTCAACCCAGTAGCTAGAATGTAGCTTCCTTATTATTTTTGAATAGATCTCTACTATCTAAATAAAGAGTTCTACTATGAATAGTAGAACTCTTTATTTATTTATTTTTTGTAGTAGAACAAGCTTGATTTGGCTAGTAATCTGGTGAATTAATTATGTTAACATATGGAATAAGCCGTCCCGAGCGTTCCGCATATACACTTTGAGTCGGTTTGAAGTATCCGCATTAGATAGCGATTGAAGTGAAGGCTATGCTGTCCCGTTTTGTTCGTTTTTTGAGTATCGAGTGGTCTACGGAGGATATGGACCGAAGGATGTGCGGATGTAATGGCTTGTTTGTGATATGCTATAAATCCCGGACGTGTCTGTTTTGGATGAATAGAAACGATGTCATTACATATTTTACAGTATACTGATGATGATGAAAGTCAAACTTGAAAGTAATCTAGGCATTGAATCTCATAGAAATCTGCTATAGGTGCTTACTGTGTAGACCAGAGGTGGGCAACTAGGTTTGCACTAATATCGTCTCCTTACCTAAGAGACCCTGTGAGAACTGTTACGTTCATACTTCTTGAAGCCCTTCAATATTATATTCTAAATAAAATATATCCATTCTAACAGCTCTAAACACATATGTTCAAAGTTTCATTATAATGAGTTGAGTAGGTAGTTTTGTCGTGAAAGTGTACCAAACAAATTCACATTCACATATTGTACAGTAACAAATATTAGTAGGGATATATGTTTTTGTATTTCCGCGATCGACTCGATTAAATGATAGTCGACTGGTTGACCACCCCTGGTTTAGACTGTTATTGCTTTTTGCAAGTTGTGCTGCTGACCGTTAGACGTGAGAAAAAGTAGCGTACACGAACAGCGGACTAATTCTAACATGATGAGGCGGATTTCAGATTTCAGACTTAAACGATACTTTAAGAGATATCGAGTACCATTACTACATTCGAGTCGGGCCACCACGAGTTGGGACCGTCGGCCCACCTTTTTTTAATTTTTTTATTTATATTATTTATATACATTTTCATCATCAGCATCATTGTCAGCCCTTATCGGTCCAATGCTGGACATATATCCCTTTCAATGAGCGCCAAGACGACCGATCTCCTGCTACTCGCATCCATCCCGGCCCGGCCACTGCACGGAGATCGTCTACCCACAATAATAATAAATAAATGGACGACAATAGTAGAATACATTCTATAACACTTTATTCATTAAACTGAAATAACGAACTGCTGTCCCGGCTTCGAACTGATATTTTACATAATATGGCAAAAATACAAAAAATATAAATCTTAACTTCGCCATCGTAATCACTACGGTTTTACGGTAAAAAGGGGGTGGCCCCTTAGTGCTACATAGTGAGGTTTATGACTATTACAACTTTAATTATATCACGTGTATTTTAATTCCTATTAAAAATCTTAATTGTTAGAAAATATTTATAAAAGCAGGTAATTATAAGTATTGTCTAATTTTATTGTAGAAAATCCTTCACGATGAACTTGCACCCATCATATTCATTTGAATCTTGTATATATGTGTATAGCAAATACACCGGTTGCAAAAACTCATAACACCAACCTCGGACAGTCCACGATCAACCCGATCGTGGTATGTTTTTTTACGTCAACGATTTGTTTAAAACTAAAAAATTTATTTGAAGATCTCAATTTACATACATATGACCAATGGTAGAGTCATGACCCCTTCGTACATTTCACCACAATTTTTTACTCTTAGCACTTTCTACATGAGTCAACATATTTATTCAAAATCGATATAATACAGCTTGTGGCAAAAGACATTCAAGTGCATATTTATAAAAAAAGTATTAGGAAGTGTTTTGTCGTTCGGAAACGATACGCATGCGTGGTAAATTTTTAAGAGTATCTTAATAAATATGTGAGGAAGTAATTAGATATTAGCCTTTACTTTGCCTGCTATTTTAACACGATGAGTGATGAAATATTACGTCGTGCCATCCGCACCGAAATGAAACAGCTAACACATCTACATTCAGCTTCTGCTGCTGCTCCTCACGCTATTTGCAATAATTCCCCAATTTGAGAAAGAGAAAGTATCGTGTGTCGGTGTTTACATACTCGTCCTGTCCACTTCCGTTGACTGCGTTGACAGTATGATAGAATAAAGTGTCCATTGACATTGATTTGGCTTATTGTTTATCATCAGAGGCATAGGATTTTTTACTTATTAGATTAATTGTTAAAAAAATATATGTATATGTAGGTACAAAAATATTCTTTTGTAATTTGATTTTTCGCCATTTACCTTCTCCAAAGAAATACGTAGAAGTATGGAATCGTAATTCAAGATTTAAAATTAATCAACTAACCAGAATGTTATTGATTTAGAATTTCATACCACGTCACACACACTTTGAATTACTTGATAAATATTCTACTTAATATCATTCTTAAATAAATAAAGTGTGATATCACTGATGAGTCGGTGTTCCCAAATGAAGCAAAAACGAAAAAAACATTTTATTCATTGTTTTAGATACATATATAAAAAGTGTAGGTTTGTTAGGTAGTATTAAATAAAAGTATGATTGTGTCTTCATTTGATTAACAACATTTTGTAGTGTAAGAGCCAACTGGCAATTGGGACAGCTAATGTCAAATGATGTCCCACGATCACAGACAATAGCAACACCAGAGGTTTCGCAGATGCGAGTCATTCTCTAGGGCATTATAGATTTTATATTAAACGCTGTTGACATAGGTGGTTTGTGGGTTTGAGCGGGTGATGCGTCGTTGGGACAGACCTTCCGTCTAGCGCAGGTCCTCACCGGGCATGGTTGCTATGGTTTTGGCTTATCAGTGTTGGACAGCCCTCAGGTAACTTACGAATCGGCGTCACGGTTGTGACGCAGCGGCGGACCCTTGCGGTGTGCCCGAGTTGGGCGGCGCTGCGTCACGATCTGACGTCAGTCAGCGGAGGGGACTTGTCCCTGTCGGGCATCATCACCCCATGTTCGTTAACGACGAGTCCTTTGAGGCGATGGCTTCCTTCTGCATACAGTCGTCTCCCGAAAGGAAGCCAATGGGCGGGTGAGAGAGGAGGCAGTAGATACGGCCCCCCCCGCAGACGACGAACGGGGACGCGCTATATTGCGCCTCCAGCATTAGTAGTGCCCATGTGCTCGTATCTGGTCTGGATCACGGCCTGCAAAGACACGACGTTGTGGGAACTGTTCGGAGGTAGCCGGACAGTCCTCGAGGAGGTGAATTCTGGCGTTTTCGCCAAGGCAAGCCTGTCGCTGGAGGGATGTTGTCTGCAGATCCGGGAAACTCCAATATAGCGGCTGATAGCACACCCGCAGAGGTTTAGTCGGGGGTGCCAAGTCCGACATATGGTCTAGGTGCCCTGGTCCCTAGATATCATCTGCAAATGGATTCCCCTGCGTCAACAAAAAAAAAACGTGGTTTGTGGGTTGCGTTCTTTAGACTGCCCGCGCAACTCGCAAGGCGCACCACGTAATTGTACGCAAAATATATTTATTCTGGCGCAATAGCGAAGCGCACAGGGAGGGCGAATGACCTCAAACATCGCGCTACTCCCTGGCAGTAACGCCAAGACTGCGAAGTGACGCATGTGTTCTTTTATAAAAATATTAAACGCACAACAGCGCATGGCGACAAACGCAGATTCGATGTTTCATAATGACAAAGAAAAATATGACATCTGATCTGATGGTGTAGATCAGACATTATGGGATTTCAAGCACATGTATCATTCGGACAAAGCGAAAAGGAACAGCGCATGGATTGCTATCAGCGGAAAGATGGATGTACAAAGTGTCAAAAATAAGGTGAAGAGCGTTCGGTCGTATTTTGCCAAAGAACACCGGAAAGTGTTGACATTGGATAACTTCGAGTCAATGTGGTCTGCATTGAAAGTATTATATTTTACTTGGGATTCGTCAATACATAAAGAAGCCATAGATAACGGAGAAAATAATTTAGAAGATATTCCTGTGAATGTATAGCTTCGAGCAAATACAGCCATGTGGTGACAGATGCCAATTAACAGTTTAACGTTTTTTTTTAATTACCTTAGTTATACTCTGCGTCTTCGGCACGAAACGGGTACAACGTAGCCATCACTTTACGGCGGTATCGTGTGGCGGGACTCCCCCGTTCATGCCGGCCAATTAGGTTGCAATGCAGCATGGCACCACTCCTTACTATGTTTATGAAACTCCTTTTACTTTCCCATAGATTAGTCCATAAGTTTGTATAAGGTAGCTCAAATTATTATCAATTCTGCATTTTTTAAACACGGGACGAATGAGCAATCAGAACATTTTGCCGACTGTCTACGTCTATAAATATCATAATTGTCATGCAGTTGTGTTGCCCTCCATTCCTCCCCCCCCCCTCCAGTGGTTGTAGAAGAATTGAGTGGCACGACCGGGGTGGTAGGTACATCTCCCTTTCTCATATTAACATCTTACTGGCCTGGGGAGGCCTGCGAGGATTACGGGTATCGAGGCGAACCTCATGACCCGGGTCTGTTCGCGAGGGGCAACAGTTCCCTCGGTGATGGGGGCAACACACTGGTGTTAGTGGGTTGTTGCGCACTGAGGTGCGGAGGCCGTACGGCCTGAATAGGGATGCGACTCCGGCCTACTGGCCTGCAGGTGTGGTGAGTGGTGAAATGTCCGAGTGTGATGTGGGTTATGCGTGTCTCCGCTTGGATCACGGGATACGATCTCACGTGGGTACGGCCACCCGTCGGGTGGTCGCGCGTGTAGCGGGGCCAGGTCCTTCAGGTGGGCGTGCGGTCCATTGTCTGCGGCACTGAACATGCCTCGAGACAATCATGCCACAAACTCTCCGACAGACTCGACCCGCAGGTCTCGCGCGATCATGTCATTCCGGATGTAGCGGCCGGCCCCCGTGATGACTCGCTGGGATATGCTCTGCTGAGCTTGCAGGTGCTTCTTCTGGCTCGGGGAGGTGAGCGCGTACAATGCAGCGTAAGTGAGCCGCGATAGGATGTACGCCTTGTATATCCCCAGTTTCGTGCGTAGTGAAAGCTCGGATGCGAGCACTGGTCGCAGTAAGGCGCGGGCTGCCCTCGCCTGGTTGATCACTCGATCAACCTGCGAGCCCATCCGCAGCGTGCGATCAATGCTGGACCTGAGATACACGACCGGGGACCTCCAAGACAACTCTTGGCCGCCCAGCCCCGACATGCTGCGCCTCGTGTTGACGAATAGGGATGCCGTTTTCTCCACGTTGACGGACATTCTCCATTTGTCGAGCCACTCCGGCAGTCGATCCAGCAGCTGCTGCATTCACCCGGCTACTAGCTCCGGCTTTCGGGACGAGGATATGTAAGCGCTGTCGTCGGTGAACAGCGCGAGCAAGACATCCGTTTCGCCCTCTCCCATAGGGGACATCATGACGCTCAACAGCATCGGGATGTCGTTGGTATAGGCCACGGCACTCCAGCACGTATGGCCCGCAGGGAGGAATGTCGCCCCTTCACCGCTACCCGGAAGGCCCTTCCAAGAACGACGCCACTAGTTGCACGAGAGCCAGCTTCACCAGGAGGCCCGGGTGCCATACCCGGTCGAGGGCCTTCTTCATGTCGAGAAAGACTCCGACCGAGTGTCTTCCCTTGTTAACCCAGTGTGGTCTAGTGACCGCTCCGGAAACCGAACAGCTCCTCCCTTATTGGGACGTACAGCTTCAGTCTCCGGAGCAATAGCCGCTCGAACAACTTGGCCACGTGCGACAACAGTGTGATCGGCCGGTAGCTTCCGGACAGGTGCCGAGGCTTGCCCAGCTGTCGGGGCCTGATTTTTTGCGCCTCGAGAGGCGAAGTGCAACCTTCCGCAGCTCGGCTGGGGAGATAAAATCCCCCCCGCCCAGCGGTGGAGGTGAGCTTGAAAGGAGCTCTCGGACGCGGACTACGTGCTCGTGGTGCTTGGCGGCGACTGGAGCTGCTGGGCGCGACGTGAATTGTTTTTGTAGGTGGTTGGCGTGCATGTCTGCTCGTGTCTGGGCGTTGGCCGTTTGAGTCGGTGAGTGGGCTGATCGTGGTCTTCGGCCCGCTGAGTCGTCCGTTCAGGGCGTAGAGGGATGTGTCGTTGGCGCCGGCTCGAGCGATGGTCCGCTCCCAGTCGGACCCTCGACAGTCCCTCGCCCTTGCAGAGACGTCCTTTGCGAGTCGATTGAGATCGGGCTTGATCGGTGGGCAGCGGGTCCGAACCCAGAGCCTCCTCAACTGCCTTTTCTTCCTGAGATCGGACAGGAGGTCGGGAGGAGCGTGGTGACGGACGCCGCGGCCTGTGCCTCTCGGATTTCATCGCAGTGCTGTCGCGATTCGAAATCCCTGTGAATTTCCGTTGTCCCACTTATTGCAATTTTGAAGGAGTATATTCATTACCCTTTATTTACGAAGTTGCTAATCAAAAAGAAACTTTCACTGCTCTTTTCTACCTCAATTTGTTTCATTTTATTATAAAATACTTAACAAATTTTATGATGGTTTCTTGAACTACCAGCTGTGCCATGCGGTTTCGCTCACGTAAAATATCTGTTATTTGCCAATTTTTATCCGAATCAGCAGATTATGCGTGAAATAATAACGAACATACATACAAACAATCGCATTTATAATATTAGTAAGATTATAATAGGCTTCCACACCACACCATCCAACGCGATCCGATCGTGCGCGGCTGGAGCGCGATCCAAAGATGCGGGCGGTGTGGACGTGCCTCGCACGATCCAAACTGTGTGGTAGGAGCGCGCGCTCCTTGTCGCGTGCGATCCATCAATTGTCCTTCAGCTGCGTACCCACTATGCGCACCTGGCGCGGGTGTTCATGGCAAGAGTGTGTTCCGCTGAACGCGATCCAAATATTCCATTGATATCAACTAAGCGCGCACGGCGTGCGTGGCAACTGTTACAGTGTTCGGTCGTTCAGCATGCAGGCCAGTCATGCACGAGCAGCAGCAGCGTTTATAATTATTCACATATACAGAAGGAAAAACAAGAATGAAAAGTGCGTTGGTGGATAAAAGAACTGTACCAAAAAAGAATGTAGTATGGAGTGACACTTATTAGAGATATGCAGTTCGAAGTGGTAGAAGACACATTGATCTCGACAGAAGATTTCTATTTCTTGAGACACTTGATAGAGCCAAAGGCAAATAAAATTGACACCCAGTTTCACTAAGCTATTAGAGTGACTGAAAAGGTGACTACAACTTTGAGATTTCCTACCACTGGAGATTCGTATACACGCTTGCAGTATCTATTTAGAGTTTCAAAGCAATCTATATCTAGGATAGTCCCAGAGGTTTGTGATGTTATCAGTTTTAAAAGATTTGGTAAAGGTACTTACCCTAAAAAACGCAATCTATTTATATTTATTTAACTTTAAATTAAATTACTTATTTGTTACTTGACTCGTTATCATGAGTTGATGTGCTGGCCAAAGAATCATTATTTGAATTTTAGAGATTTTGAGACTCCTGTGTTGTGTTGTGACCCATAAAGTGGATTGTATCTACTTAAATCAGCTTCAAAAATAATATTATTTATAGCCTGTTTGATATATATTAGAGTATGCTGTCATATTTTCTCAATTCATTTGTTATATACTGGCCATAACTGAAGTGTGAATCAGTAGTTTGAGACATTTCAGTCAATATTTGAAACGCTTCTGTCAATATTTTATCGTCCTCTTCTTCCTTTTTTCCTTTTCTTTGAGGATTTTTCTGTTGTTTTTACCGGTGATTTTTGAATAGCATCATTGAGTTGTTCTTGTGTACTACACTCATCTGAAGTTTTTTGAGAAGACTCGCCTTTATTTTGGGTGGCACCTCTCGCTCACTTGATACTGCCGTTAATTGGTACCTTTACTGTCTCGTTTTGTGCTCGTTTGTGAGTAGCCGCTGGCTCATTGGGGGATAGGTTAAAGGAGAGCAACGCATCTGCTTTTGCGGATGTTCATGGGTGTCGGTTGTACTCCAACTGTACTATACAGTTGTATTAATTTAGGACACCTTTGTTTATAATGGTAGCGCAACAAACACAAAAAAACACAAAGCGTCTGTCTCAATTGGCGGGCGCGTCACGACTGTTGCGTGGTAAAAAACCGACACCCGGCGGAACGGACCGCTCGGGCTTCGGGCGCTGCAACGAACACGATTCCGCGCGTTCCGAAATGGTATCCATTTGGCTCCACTGGAGCGCGCGCCAATGTTCGATCCCTTGGAGCGCATGATAGATACGCATCTTTAGTCTCTCGGCGCTTTCGGTGTAGACGTTTGTGTATGGAGCGCGCGATCACAAATTATGGAAAATTTTGAAAGTCGTCGTCTAATATCCCTTTACAAGGAACATAAATGCTTATGGGATCCAAGTGATAAAAAATACAATAATAGAGGTGCGAGGGAAGATGCCTGGCGACGTATTAGTTGCGAAATTAACAATGTCCCAGTTGAGGATTTAAAGAAAAAAATGAAGTCTTTATCGGGAGGTTACAGAAGAGAAAAGTTTAGAGAAAAACAAAGTCGCCTTACTGGATCAGGTAATAATACATTTTTAATTTTACCATTTAATTCATTTGTATATTATAATAAATACATACATAAATTTGTAGAGTTATTTTTACTGTACTTTTGTAAAAACTAGCATTAAATATTATATTATACTGAGATTGAACATCATATTTATAATTATTTTTATAGTTATTTTTTAAATCGGTATGTTTTCACATTCAATGCTTTTAATGGAACAAAAATAAAATTTACAATGTACTTACTCTCTTTCAAATATGAATTCATTTAAATTATCATTTATTTTAGTTCGTCTGAACATAAAATACCACATGCAAAAATTAGAATTAGCAATTCCTCATACTTAGCCATATATTTTGATAATGACCCTTATGTAGTATTTATTTAGTAATATTTTGAATTACAAATTACTTGCCAGCGTGGTTTTTATTTCATACTTCATGAGCATTATAGTTGTCCCTTATATGAGTGATGCAAGTGATATAAACACAAATATAGGTTCTGATATGTTTGTGTTTACTTCAGGTCCAGAAGATATATATAAATCCAAGTGGTTTGCTTATGACGATTTTGCTTTTATGACAGGCAAAAACGACCACAGTAAAACGAGAGATACTTTTGAACATGTAAGTATGCAATCATTCTGCCAAACTATTATACCGTTCGTTATAAAATGTTGCTAGATGGGATCGTATATGGCATGTTCCGATGCTCGTCGTGGTACTGCTTTAATCGATTGTACTGATGAGAGTGTCTGTTCATTTTGCGAGTTTCCAGGAAATACTTGTCCTGTCTTCCGGAGTTACCGGAGACTTCAAGCAAGAATTTCTGTGTAAATAGTTATAAAGACAGACGACTTTAGTTGCTGTTTCTAGCTCCAATAGCATAGGTATACGCAATACCTCTATACACAGAACTAAGTACTCAAATGCATTTTCGACTACTCTTCGTGCTCTTGACAAGCTACAATTAAAGATTCACTTCTTTTTTTAAATTAAAGTTCTTAGACTACAACCTGTTACATAATGATACTTAATATATATAAAATGGTTTTACTTACTTTTACATAGTCCCTAAATATATAAAAGATACTGTAAAGTAACGTACGAACGTCCAGTTGCTAAAAAACCTTAGCGTCAACAGTAATGTTTCTTTCACAGTAATGGCATCTAGATAATCAGTATCTTGCTTTCTAATTTTGTCATCCGATAGTGAACACAACAACTCAAATTGGTTTGCTTCCATCCGTGTAAAATTGCTCTCAACTCCGTCAGAAATTAACTCTTTGTAAAGCTGAGTGCCATTTTCCAATTGGTTTTTATACAAATTTCCTACCCTATAGCGCCTTTTTCGTTTTTGATATTTATTTCGTAAATATTTAAGAATAATGCAGGTTGTTGCTGCCACAGCAATTCGACGTCGTTGCTGCACTTGTGACATAGCGACGGAAAGTCCAACTGTGCTATACTTTGGCGGATCAGTGTGGATCGGTTGGAGCGGTTCGGTGTGACGCGGTACGATCGCAAGGAAAGTTAAGTTCGTCAGACGAGACGATCCACGATCCATGCCTCATGCTGCCGGATCGCGGATCGCTGGAATTGGCGATCCATTTTGGATCGTCTGGTGTGCATGCGCCTAAGAACATTTCTTCAGGTGCTTACAGCATAAGATCCGTTTAACGTTCTAGGTAAACTTTTGAAGTCAATTTCATTTTAACTATTTTGCTTAATTTTTCGTGCGATGAATAAAAGTGTACTGATTCATTTTCCGTGAACTCACCACAAGCATTATGAGTAGTGCATTTTGGGATTTTCCAAACATTACCTATATAGTTTACTCATTATTATTATATCCAAGGAAATATTGACGTTTTAGTTGTTTTACCTCAAAATGGTAATATGAGTCTATTTTGTATATAAGATGCTCGTATCACAATGTCAGTTACCTTTACATACATATTTACATATTCAGAAGGTTTGAGAATCGGCTATTAACTGTATAGTATATATATATATTCTGTTACTGAGTGATAGTCGAAACTACTGTACGTGTGAACCTTGAAATTTTTGGTACAGAAGTTCCTTTCATAATGGTCACCCTAAGGGGGGAAGGGGGGTTGTGAAGAATATAATGAGAGATTTATCCCCACGGATTCATCCTCGTAGCGCTGCTAGTAATTCCTAATTTTGTTTCAGCATTTGGACTCTACAAATTTACAAGACAAAAATCCAGAAGACGACGTCGTGTATACACCTGAAGTGGATCCTATGTTTACGCAACAGTCTGATGTAAACAGCACAAATAGCCTCACAGAGAACAAAAGCTTAGAACGGGAGCTGACACCGAAACGTAACGTCGACAAATTCGACGACGTGGATGAATGTCGTATGTTTGGTGAACTAATAGCGCATAAACTCACAAAACTTCATCCCCGCAACAGGCTGTTGGCTCAGCATAGAATTAATAATATGCTTTATGATTTGGAATTAGGAGAATTAGATTCTGCCGCGCCCGTCGCTAATTCATGCCCTGTGGTAACAAAACTATCACTGGGACATCAATAATGCAGTTCAAATGGTCATTGGCTCCCGTGATACATTTTATAAGTGCTTACAACTTGCGATACAACATACGGTTAAATTTATTTTATAAAAGTATTAAAATAATTGTTATTAAATGTACTAAGTTTAAAAATAGTAAATATACAGAAACTGCTTATATGTACCCAGGTTTAGGGACCAAATTTCAAGGAGTGTGCTTAATGAGAGTACCTGGACGTCGTAGGAGGTGGCGGCTCCACTGCATAATATCATACAATACCGTGATATTACAGTTGTGTCTTAGACGCCGTATAAAAACTGTGAGATTCTTTCTTATAGAAATGTAGGGGGAGGGGGGGCAAGCGAGCAATCAGAGCCATTTTACAACTACGCCCCACGCCCATGAATATCCGCATAATTACTATGCCAATGCGTTGCCTCACAAACCGCACAAACGCGACACTGAAGATGCCATTTTACGGGGGTATTATGTGAGCGAGTGGTACCTCCCCGGTCATGCTGGCCCAATTCTGTTGCATAGGAGCATGTGCACTATGCATGCCACTACCTACTATGCAGCATGGCACTACCTCTATAATAATACGCACAAATGCATCATTTACCTTTTTTATGTCGTTCGTTTTTTTCAGATATTCTTACTATTTTCCACTATGATTTTCAGTGACACACTTGCCCCACATTAGAGTAACGCATTACGTGTATGCATCAAGATCTTATGGCATACCTTTAATTAACTAAGATAATTGATTGAAAGACCACAATACAAACCAAGCATAAAATATCTCGCCTTCATGATACAGCTTGCATTTAGTTCCAACGTTCATCAGACTCACTCAAAATTAATTATTTAATAAGTATACATGTATTATATTTCGGTAGTTTTGATGACTTAGTCACATCAAGACCTTGACCAACTCCCTCCTGACTTTAATAATTATACTTGAATAATTACTTATAGTCTTCTTTTTTTTATTGAGCAAGCAGTATAACATGTCAGATGTTACCCACTAAATATCTACTTCAAGAGAAGTTTTCTTTTTCAACATTTCGATTCCTCATTTATTTTCTCCCTTTCTGAATATTAGCAGTGTTATATAGTAGAAGCGCGCCCGGCGTGTAGTGTTTATATAAATGAGTTTCGTCTGCCCGTATCGATCCGAGCGTCCTGCGCCCCTGCGAATGCGACTGCAGTCCCCATCGTGAGATGCGTCATAGCTAATGTAACCGCACTACTCCTCTGTTGCACAGGACCGTCCCTACTGTATTCTGGTGCCATTGAAAAATCTTGGGGATAATAATATCCTAAGCTCCCAGATGAAATTAAAATAAAGAGTAAGACTGGGTGTGCCAGCTCCAATACACGACTGGAGTTTACCCGAACAAACACGTTTCCACAGATAAAGGAGGCACTTTTGACACGATGTTACATGTCATAAAGCTATTCGTTGTAAAGGATTTTTTTATGAGATAGGGGCGAACGTGCAGGTAGGTAGTGACAACCGCCTCAATGTGTGTGCGCGCGCGCGCGTGTGTTGTGTGTGTGTGTGTGTGTGTGTGTGTGTGTGTGTGTGTGTGTGTGTGTGTGTGTGTGTGTGTGTGTGTGTGTGTGTGTGTGTGTGTGTGTGTGTGATAAGATTTATCCATCTGAAGATTATTTTTAATCAATTTTGATGTGAAGGGTAATACTAATAATTGCTCGCGTCAGCATCCAAAATGAAAATATATATGTAATCACACACATTAAGTGAAAGCCGCATTAAAAGGGACACATGGGATCATTCTCTACATCCTCTCGCATCAAACTACATAGTATGTACATACTACATAGGTGCCTAATCTCTTGTCCGTGATAGGAAGAAAATAATGGTCACTACAGTCATGGCTGACTCACCCCACGCCCTTACTTTCACACACAAATGCATCAACACAACTAAAATACCACTTGTGTCCACCGACTGAATTCTGTTTTGATTTGAGACTCTGTTGGTGCTATGTGATGAATAATATTAGTTACTAGCAGGCAAAATAGTTTACTTTTCTTATTAAATATATCATTATATGTAATGTCGTTGTATTAATATAATAATAATAATATATACATTATAGGATATGTATTTATAGATGTTAAAAATTTAATCCGAATCGCTCCTCAAATCTTTAAAAGGACTGATGTAGTTATTGCTAAACTTTTTTTCTACTCTCTGCAGGAGTCCCTTGTCATCTGGGATGGTTTATTACGGTCATTTTCAGTGACTTCAGCTACGTCGTGTTAATTGGATGTGGATTACCATAATTCAAATCCTCGCAACAAAAAAGAAAGAATTTTCTTTATTTTATTCAACTTTAATCCTTTAAATCCTATGCAACTAGCTGCAGTACCATAGCCTGCAGACGGTAATTCTGTATCTGAACCCTTAGAAATGCACGTACACTTGCAGGTTTTTATTAAGACTTTAACAACTTGTAAGAGGGTGATTACTCGTAAAAATGTGCATCGACAACTTCTTGACTTTAAATAGCCCTCCACAAGGGAGCCGGCATTCCTGTTTCGTCGTAAGTGGATAAATAAAGTTATGTTAAGATTATAGATCACATAGCAAGCCAAAAAGTCAACCTTTGTATCTGATCTCCGTTTCCGAAGGATAAAATAAATAATAAATATTTTTTTATTTGTACGTTTTATGTCAAAAAGTGAGTATACGATATGGAATGGTTTAAAAAACTCTCAAAGAGATACAATCAGTGGAGTTTTGTCACATTTTGTGTGGTGTGTGAGGACTATGTATGAGAATGGGGCTTGTGAAAGGTGAAAGAAAGGTCGGGTAAAGGGCAATGTTTTCGGCATTTGTCATAGAAAACAATCGGTGCCGATTCATTAGATGGGGCCCGCTGTCTCCCAAGTCCCAATATAAAGAAGCTCAAGTAGTGAAAGTTAGCATATTCCTGTACTGGTGGCAGCATGTTTATCACAGTAGTTTCCTAAACTTGTGCAGTGTTGTCACCCTGATATTACACTATTGGGTATAGATATCGACCGTTAGATGATTTTTTATAAATAGAATATAGGGCCAAACGAGCAATCGGAGACTTTACGACTAACGACGTCCATGAACATCCACATAGTTACTATGCCCATGCGTTGCTCCAATTCCCCTCCCCCAATGGGCCACCGGCCACTCACAAACCGCACGAAACGCGACACTAAAGATGTCACTTTACGGTGGTATGTGAGCGATAGGTACCTCCTCGGTCGTGACGACTCAATCCCGTTGCATCAGAGAACGTAGTGTCATGCAGCATGCATGGCAATACATCTTCCTAAAAGATAAATGCAATGGTGACACCTGCACTTTTCTTTTTTTATATGTTATAACGCCCGAGCCTTTTGATAACTACCGACGCCCACAAATTTCTACTTAATAGTAATGCAAATAAACTCCTCCTCCCCTTCAATAGGCCAGCAGTTACTCGCAAACCACACGAATCGCGACAGTTTCTACGAATTCTGTTTCCTTCTACAACCTAATATGAGGTGCCCTGAGAGTTGTCTTGATAACGCTGACACTGGTAACATATACATTGAAGTTTTCCAATTTAACATTAGTCGCTTATGGTGACTATTGTTATAATTAAAGTGATCATTAAAATGAAACGTTATTCGAGAGTACACATGTACCAGTCTTGCCTTCAAGAGAAAGGAGTTTTCTCAAAAGCTGACTCATAGCAACCGAAGAATTTCAATAATACATATCAGTGGTGAAATATATAAATGATTCTTGAAATAATTCGTTGGTCAATATTTGGCATGAGTTATACATGAATAATAAATACGTTCCACGAAACGGAGTTTTAAATTCAATATCAGGAAAACAATTATTGTTTCCTCTTTCCCTCTGCTTTGTAAATATGGGAATTAATCCACATTTATTACAATTTACAACGCACTACTAAGTAGATATTAGTATATATATTGACTATCAATATACTATTAGTACACTACTATATGTATTGACTATTACTTAAATTAATATTTCCTCAGTACAGTTTAAAAAAGGTTTTTCATTCCAAATTATCGGTTGCTGGAGATAGGCCACTTTCAACGAACACCAAGATGACTGAAGCATCCGATATCAGCGAGCTTCGCTGAAGTATCAACAGGCTGGCACAAGCTCAGGGAAGCATGTGATAGATGGACCAGGGAGGTCACAGTACAAAGGCCGAGTATGGGAAGACAAAGGCGTCGGTCGACCATTCTGCTGAGGTCCAAATGTGAAAGAGATTTTCATACACAAGCCGGTCCGGGATGGAGTGGTAGATTATTATCTGACAGTGGACGTCGTCCGGCTGATGATGATGATGTAAATGATGTGTGTAGGGTTTTCAACTACCTAGTTGGAAACCCTTCCTTCTCGTTTGAATTCGTTGCGGATCCCATGTAGTATTTAGCATTGCCTCGGGGTTCCTGCGATTATAGCAAAGGGCGACAAGGAAGACAAACTGATCCTGGAAACAAAGTAGCAGCAGCGATGGAAGCACAGGAGTGTGTTGGGTCAATCTCGCTAAAAATGTATACATATTCTAGCTGCACCCCGCGGTTTCTCGGGTAAAATCACATCAAATTTGGTAAAAATCGGTAAAGACTTTTTTTTTTCGGAGGGACCTACTACTGATTGGAGGCACTTGTCCAGCCCTAACAGTTCGACTGATACACGGTAAAGCCTTTCCGAGGGAGTACGGTAGCTAACATTGTGACACGAGAATTTTATATATAAGAGGTATAATTTGCCTATGCAGTGGTAGCTGTAAAAGTTATGTATACAAAGCTATAGATGTTTTTCACGGGTTCATCGACACTTATACGCCATTATAATAATTATCTGAGTGAATGTGAATGCACACAGTACATGCATGAGCATGAGTTTTTGCCGCGTTCGGTGAAAGTATTTTAATGAAAGTTTATCTTTTGGTTTACATTTACATACACACGAATTTATCGTTGTAACATTTGGTTTGAGGCGTAAATGTCTTTGATTGCCCAAAGTGAATAAGTCCTTAGGAATGAAGATATAACACTGCCTAGTAGTTGTTGCCCGTGACTTTGTTTACGTGGACTTCAGTCAGAACTGGGTGTAATGTTAGTATTTTATATCTTAATCACACAAACTTTTTATTTGTGTCAAACTTTATCCAAATCGTTTATGTAGTTTTTGCGTGAAAGAATAACGAACATGCTTACATAGATACATACTTTTGGATAATACAAAAAAGTTAGAGAGAGCCAAAACTACGAGGAAGATAAAAAAAAAGTTGGCTGAGTCTACTTAGAAACGGAACAATAGTTTTTAATTTTCTTTTTTTACTGTTCCTTTGTTTATTTGACCGCGCATCATGTTAAAACGGCGGAACGGATTTTAACGCAAACTTCACTAATCAGTCGAGATAATTCTCGCCCAGGTTAGCCTATAAAAACCGCGGGGAGAACTATTTAACAATAAAAGAAGGAATATTGAAATATACTTTGCTAAATTTTAACTTTAATTTTAACTACACACGATATTTTTAGTGAATAAACATTTATATGTTGGCATTTTGAGAGATAACTTAGTTCAGCAGTATATAGAAAAGGCTAGTGATGTCGATGAGAAGAGGTTCTTCACATTCGGGCTAAACCACAAAGTGAAATAAATGACTTAGGTGATACCAGGAATGTATTGGCGTGTTCCGTGATGTCTTTGAGCTTTAGTCGATTGGAAGCAAATAGCAGGTACTGTTTTATAATTTAATTTAATATCCAGTGCCTTACTGCATTGCAGTAGACTGAGGCCGGCTGAAAAGTGTAGGTGCCATCCACTCACATGCGGTATGAACACCGCCGCAAAGTGTGTGCGATGTGTTGACTAACGGAGGGCACGTATGCATTACAATTATGCATTTCTAGCCCCCAATATCAATAGGTCCCGACTGCTCGTTCTCGTTTCCCCCCCCTCAACTGCAAAAAATAGACAACGCGCTGTCTATTGATAACGTGTCACTTGACCTTCGCAAGTGACTCAAGGGGACGAACAATTCTAAGAAAAACCTGTAGAGTTCCTCCATAGATGTATGAATCACGAGCATGCACTGGTATCGGATTACCACCGAGGATTATTTTTGTACCCACAAACAACCGCACAGCAAGATGAATTATGTAGATCTGTTATAGCATAGAGGGATAACGAGTTCCAAAAATGAAACCTTCCAAAGGCCAGATGGTGGTATGCGATCACTAAAACCTATAAACGTTAGATCCCTAAATTCCGTTTTTGAAAATGCATAAGAATAAGATACAACTTCAGGATATTCTTACAGAACTTGGAACAGAAATCTAAATGTTTTTGTAGACAAACTCCACAAAGACATATAAATGATTGATCTTGACTCCTGTACTTCACATTTATTTTCTTACAGGACACGGAACACATTTGAAGTGTACGTGTTAGTGTGTAGCGTCCAGTATTCTGTTCATCGCTAGTTTCCTTCCTGTTGTATGTTTACGGCTTTACAAGCTTTATTACAGGGTCTATGTTTACGGCATCCTCGTTTTAAACCTATAGACATGGGCTCGAAACAAAAAAGAACTGCGTATGATCGAATACCAGTAGAACCCCGATTTGTGGTTGGGTTGGTAAGATACCTGCTATCGACCGCTTGTGGCCAGTACGATTGTATATCCACCATCACCATCTTGAAGTGCTTCGGCAGTTCCTTGGCGACAGATCTGTCATACGGCAATAACAGCAGATAAGCATTTTGTAAAACACACTGTTCTCAACAAGACATTGTACACTTCCTTTACTCTTTATTTTCCACAAATTTTGCGTTCCTTTTTTTCAAATGAAGTTATTTTTTTATTTATTTATTATAATGGTAATTGCATACCCACGGTCTGAGCCAAGCTCTTACTCAAACAGAGAGTTGTGGTTCTCGGTATTATTATTATATGAGTAATCTGCTATCATTTTGTTTTTAACCTGTTGAGTCATCAATATCGTGACCAGTGAGTCACTGGCGTCATGTTAGCAGCCAGTCGCGAATGATAACAGCATCCATATCGTCATACAAATCACGTATTACGTAAAATATTTTTATAAATTATTTCCTCGTTTCTTGGTACCTGGTGGTGGTGATTTATTTACCTGTTCATTCAAATTATCTATGATCAAAATCATCATCATTATCATATCATCATCTACGTCAGAAGTTCAGGGTGGCGGAGGGAACCGAGCCACGTATTTTACGATCCTTTCACATTTGTCTTACTTCCTCAACAATCATTACTCTCGTGAAGCTCTCGTCATATACTCTAAAACCATAAGGAACTTAAATATAGTCAAAGGCAGTAGGGTATTCTTACCACTCAAAACACAAATTTATCATTGTTCATATTGTTTCAAAATTACGAGGGTGGATTGAAATTACTCGGCCTTAATTGTGATAATTAATCTGTGTTGGTTTAAAGATTTATTCAATTCTAAAAATCAAATCTACCCATATCATTAACTTCAGTTCAGAATAGTTAATTGTGTGAAGTTCGAAACATGTGCGACAATTAGTTGTATTTTTTTTTTAACACAGCAATCGGACGTAGTTTCTGAGAATGAAAGATATATGGAAGATATAGATAATTCCTCCGTAAGAAGGATGTATCACCGAAAGCCACCCATGATGATATAGCCAGTACTTTAGGAGATTCTGTCTGTCTTATTCATCCGTCAAAACGGGATAGCGGAATTCAAGCGTGGTAGGGAGAAAGTGTGAAAGATGATCCCCCCTCTGGAAGGCCATCTACGTCCACTACTGACGAAAATGTTATAAAAGTAAGTACTTGATTTAATAATGGGGGACCGCAGATAAGAAAATAGACAGATAGTCGAGATTATAGGCATCCCTTATGAACGAACTCAAAACATCATAGTCAACGAATCCGGTTTCCAGAATGTGTCTGCGAGGTGGTTTCCGCGACTGTCTTCAGTTGAATAAAATGGACGCGATTGACTATTTCACGTGACCGTTTGTAGTTATTTGAAGCAGATGTAAATGATTGTTTGAATCGGTTTGTTACAATGGACGTAACATGGGTATGAATGCAGTAGTGACCTGTCCGCCAGAAACAGAACAGGAACCGAAACAGTGGAGAAGATCCGGTGCACCACCCCCTACAAAGGCTAAGGCGATTTGGACGGCGAGGAAGGTAATGGCTTTAGTATTCTTGGACTCGGAGGGCGTGATTATGATTGATTATCTTGAAAGGGGTCAGACTATAAACACTGATTACTACTCTGTCTTACTACGTCGTTTAAGAGAGGAAGTAAAAGACAAGCGTCCACGAATGTTCAGAAGAAAAGTCCTGTTTCATCAAGATAAGGTCCGTGTTCACACGTCTGTGTAATCAATGGCTGAAATCCACAATTGTGGCTCTGAGCTATTACCGCATCCGCCTTATTCAGCTGATTTGTAACCGTCAGACTTCTTTCTGTACCCTAACATAAAAAAGCACTTGGGAGGTCAAAGGTTTTCGACAATCGATGACACTAAAACAGCAGTAGGCGCATATTTCGACTCTCAGGAAGAATATATTTTTTTCAACAGTCTAAATGCTTTAATAACTTGATGGTGAATCTGTAGAAAAATAAAAATATAACTGATTTAGTATGTGTTTATTTTCTCGGTTCGGCCGAGTATTTCTCAAGCCACCCTCGTATGATTGCAGTATTATTGTTCAGCTGGAGGATGGATAAATGACGAATTATGTAGTATATGAGAAAATAAATGTGAAAGAATCAAAGCCAAGCTCAATACTAAGAACTAGAATTTAAATATGTAAAATATTTGTCCAATTCATCGACGACGACAGAAATAAGGAAATATTGGTGTCAAATGCCACGTTTCTTGTAGAGCATCCATCCAATTTTGAAATACAATAATTGAAGCTGAACCTACATGTAATTAAAGCTAAACATTTGATTTAATGTGTAAGGTCATGGATACTGGGAGATGTAATTTCACCCCTCGGCCACAGGTGGAGCACATTTTTGGAGTTTAAGGCAATTAAATCTTTAGGAAACCATATCCGGCCAGAAGACCAGCACTTCTTTTTTT
>JAFELO010000941.1:702708-724769 GCA_017140195.1 Eumaeus atala | reverse complement strand
GCTCATACCATAGATATTGATCCATAGCTAGTATTGAATAAGTAAGTAATTCCCTTAGGATATACTCTGACGCGGGTGAAACGGCGCGCACAGCCAGCTGGCTCATACCATAGATATTGATCCATAGCTAGTATTGAATAAGTAAGTAATTCCCTTAGGATATACTCTGACGCGGGTGAAACGGCGCGCACAGCCAGCCGGCTCATACCATAGATATTGATCCATTTCTGGCGGCGCGTGTCGTTGTATCTACGTACGTACGTACACGCCTAAACCGGGGGTGGCAAATCGGTCGACCTCATCTCGTAGCCGATTCGAATACGGCAAGGAAGAAATGATCAATAATTCTAGAATATATACTCAGGCATTCCTTGTAATTTTACATGAGACACAATAGTTAACCTCTGCTAAAATATTGAAGGGGACAAAACACTTTCGTGACAAAAATTTTCGAATCAAGTTGGCTACCCTTGAGTTATGTGATTAGACCATTTTTTTATAAATTCTATTCCTAACATTGTAAGCACAATCGGAAAGTCACAAACGGGAAGATGCCTCGCTCGTACAGGTATGAAGTGATAAGTGCCTTATTGGTCGAGAGGGTTAGGAGTCTGTCAACACCTGCAAGCATTTAGAATTCCTCCCTCGATCTAATTACTAGGTATGAAGTGATGGCTCGCGTTTTGTACGGTTTCTTTTAGGTCGGATGGCCAATTTGGGATAAATAAGACCAACGCATCTGCTTGGCCTCTGATTGTGCGGATATTTATTGGTGTCGATATTCTCCACCGAAATTTCTCAAAAAGCAACGCGGACATAGTACCAATGGCTAGTTTACTAATTATTAATACGAAAGTTCGTTTGTTTGTTTCCAAAACTCCTGGACGGGTTTCAATAAAATTCAGTACAGACATTGATTACAATCTGGAGTGACATAAAATCTACTTTTTATCTCGAGAAAATTAATGTATTGGGTAAGACTGCGTCGGCGAAACTGCAGTGCACGACTAGTCGTAATATATTTCCGCCGACCAACATCCGCACAAGGTCGAGGCGAGCGAGTACTAGTATTATTTGGCCGCAGCGCTCAAGTTCATTGTACACGCTGGCATTACTAGCAGTGGCAGCACGCCTTCCGTGCTGAAGTTTCAATTGAACTTGGCCCTCCACACTCGACAGCGGCTACCATTTGTGACCCTTGTGGTAAAGTCATCGCAGGGAGGCGTTGCCTTGGGACTCTTTATCACCATCATCGGCCGGACGACTTACGACTCGCAATGACCTTCATCTGAATAAAATAGGATTGAACCAAGCCAAGCGTAGATAGTGCAAGATTGCATTGCAATGACTTACAATTTTCAATATTCTATATATCGCAGGATTTGACTACTGATTATAGAATTTTGACATAAGCTTCATACAAAGTATTTGAAAATTATATCTCCAGCAGCCACATTCATCGATAGATAGAGTATAGAGAAAGGACCGCTATACACACAAGCAAAGACAGACAAACCTGTAGACTCTACTCTCTATGACATGCTAATCTCTATGACAATAAATCCGGCCGGCCTCCTCATATAAGCCAATCATTAAAATTATCCTTATCCACGACACCGTAGTTTAAGCGGCATCGTGCGCGCGCCGTCCCGCTAGAGTGGGGAGGGGTACCGCTTCCCCCTTTTCGGTCACAAAAATAGTTACTATAGGGTACGCCCACAATCAACCCGGTACATCTCTTCCCGTCTTCGGGAAAAGAGGGGGGTATGTCCCCCTATCGTCTCCCTAAACCTTAAGACACAAAAATCTTCGGTAGTCAGTCGAACTGTTGGGGCTGGATAAGCGCCGCCAACCAGTATTACCCTCCGGAAAAAAAATGTCGAAAAATAAGAAGAAATGAATAATGTTGTCACCATCGGTTTTAATACAGTAAGCAAATTCGGCTGCTTTATTTTTTTTTCATGAGGAGATAGTGCCATGCTGCATAGGAGGTGGTAGTGGCATTTCGAGCGGCTTGTAAGTTAACTTGGGGGGGGGGGAGTGAAGGAGCGCTACGCATTGGCATAGTAATTATGTGGATGTCCATGGGCGTCGGACGCCGTAAAAAAAGCTCCCATTGCTCGTTTGCCCCATTATCTTATTAAAAAAAAAAAACAAATTGGCGGAATACAAAGCGGCCATTTTGTTATCCTGTATATGAAGGATCACGTGACTTCTTTAGCACAATAGGATACAAAACCCAATCTGTCTTCCATAAAAAGCAGACAATGCGTCTTTATTGTGATCTAAATATAAAGAATGTATACAGACGTATCGAAAGGATCAAGAACCAAATAGGTACGTGTTATGAAGTCATCCACCGCTCTAAATTGGTTTATATATATCTACGTGTTAAGTGCACAGTTTATCGACTAGCTGATGCTTACGGCTTCGCGCAGATAAAATCTAGCCATCAGGCGAGTGTGTGCTTACTGCAGATATTATCTAGGCATCAGGCGAGTGTGGTTCGATCTCTGGGATCCTGTCGGTCACCGGACAGGCCGGTGTGTCCTAAAATTTTTGTTTATTTTTTAATTTTACTCTTTAAGGAACGAAAGGCTCTTTGAGGCCTTGTATGTAAAAATATATGGAGTAAATCTTGGGTAACATTGTCGTGTGTAATTAAGCGTAATTCTTTCTTTTAGGTCGCTTACGCCTCTTGCACCTCAGAATCATGTTCGACACACACAGTTTTTTTAGGTTTGTATGTTTATCTCTATATTTCAAAGTCGGTTTATAGCCATAGCATCTACAACACAAGCTTCACCGTAGTGCGAAATATATTATGTAGGTATCACATGTGTCGCAGGACGCTAAATAATAAATAACAAAACGTACAGTTCATCTCGCAAAAATGGTACTAAAATTGTGTATTCACGCGAGCATAGTCATGGATTTTTCATGATTTTTAAGTTTTTTCAGTCTGGCTCGAGTCTTTTTTTTTACTTTCCACTCGTCTGGCCTGGCTAAACTCTTCACTGGGCCACAAACCTCCTTTTTGATTGTTAAAATACTTACATTATTTTGAATGTCGACCAGCTCCTGTACTATACATAGGTATATTCTAATTTTTAGCAAAATCGTTGTGTTACAGCGTATGTTTGTGCTGTGGCCACGCAGATGTACGGTCAGCTACTCACTGCATATGATCCAAATATGAAACTTGACACAAAAAATTTAGATTGCCACAAAGTAGTAGTTAAAACAGCCGGCCCATATCAAGTTTGCCTTCGTTGCAGCCCTCTAAAGGCGTGCGGGACCGTACATGGTGTAGCCGAGCGTCGACTCGCCGCGCCGCCATTTTAGGTCTGGCACATGAAGCCTTGGGCGAGAGTCCACTTCGCCCGACTATAAATGTAACTAACGAGAAATCGTAAAAGCTAAGTCAAGCTCTAGCACGGTACTTCGCATGTGGCGATTAAGATTTAGTTATAATTGTATGCAATTCGCACACGATAGTAGTTATACTTCAGTAAAGCTGTTCGTCTGTTGTGACGATATAGTTTTACATAATCTGTGAATGCATCGTCCGATGAAGCGAAGGAGACGAATTATTAGTTGTTAAGTTCTCTATCTTGCTCGCAGGCTCCGCCCCTTCGGAGCATGACTACTACTCGGAACGTTATTATGACGATATGCTTTTCGTGCATGTAGCTTTCTTAGCGTTATCGATTTACAAGGCTTGATCACGTCAAAATTAATTACCTTCCATGAGCGACGTTTTCTTTTTTACAATCTTTGTTTCACCTGATATAACTATAAAAAAGACTATAAATCTATAAAAAGGAGATGTTTAACTAAAAGTGTAACAAGATGCTAAATATAATCTACAACATAAAGTGCCCCAAAAAATTGCAAATTTCTTTGACAAACATACTAAATAACATACCAAATAACACCTACAATAGAAAATAATAATTAATCAATTTTTTTACAACCTACAATTAGCTCACGAAATTCATGAAACTATAATTACTTTAAAAAATCTAATGCAACCGGATACTATGTGATACATACCAAAATACTAAAAAAAGTGTTCTATATTTAGATTTTCCTCGGAGTCACATTATAAACCAATCATTTACAGATGGATATTTTCCCTCTAGACTAAAAATTGTTATCGTAAAACCTCTCTTTGGAAAAGGTGTCAAGAGAGACATAAACAACTAGGGACCAATTGCATTGATCCCCATAATAGCTAAAATTAAATGTTATTTGAATTTAGACAATTTACTAGGGAAATCTGAATAGAAATAGACTTAACTTTTTTTGAGATTTGGACATGACTTGCCATAGCAAAAGTTATTTTCGAGCAAAACACAATTGATCGACATATCTATGGACTTATCTATAACACCGCGTTAGTTTAGTTTGTGCTAAGTCACTATCGTAGGAACTAGTGTTTCAGTCACTAAACAAAGCAAATATATTTAATATTTTTTATAAGTGTAAGAAATTGTACATATTTAAGTATGCATTGGGCGTGTCTTCGCTTCCACAGAAAAAAATCTAAAAACAATTTCCGACAAATAAAAACTCATAAGATCATGTTTCTACAGTTAGTTGTAATTATTACGTAGTTGTAAAAAAATTGATTAATTATTATTTTCTATTGTAGGTGTTATTTGGTATGTTATTTAGTATGTTTGTTAAAGAAATTTGCAATTTTTGGGGCACTTTATGTTGTAGATTATATTTAGTATATGATGGGTGGGATTTCTCTACATATGATATTATTTTGTGTAGGTATTTCGTTTAATAACGTAGTAACGATGCCTTAAAAAGTACTTACTGAATCATTTGTTTTTTCATACTAATGTTATAAATGTGAATTTTTGTATGCATTTTTGTACAGATACTACCTGGACTAAATGTAACAATATCAATAAAAATATCAAAAAGAAATTGTTCCCTATAAGTAATCGTAAAATCTAAGAGAAGTAATACCTACCTAACAGCATTACCAATTCCGTCCGTCATGCCACGACATCTACACATCTGGCGGAAGGAAGTACCTAGGGACTGTGTGCCAAGGCCCTCGATAAAAACTGGCAAAAACCGACTACCTTATAAGTGCAAGTTCACTCTCACCTTGGAATTGAGGTTACACCGCTGAAGTAATGGACGTTATAAAAATAGGCCGTCTGAATATTCTTAAACCGCTTAGTATCCACGCTGCGAGGTCAAGTCCCACAATAGATAATAGACGATGTTCTGTTCTAACTTTTTAATAACATAGAAGGACGAACGAGCAATCGGTGGTTTTCTTTAAAACCATTTGGTCATTATCGACACCCTTTACCTAAATTTGACTATATAATATACCCAATTATCCACATATAGTAAACAGGGGGGGGGGGCATTCATCTGCATTTGCGGATGTTAGTAAGCGGCGATAGTGAGCAAAACATTCCTATTGTTCGTTGTTGGTCGGTGAATCGCTCTCGGTCGGTTTCTGTTTTTTCATTGATACAACACAAGCATTTACTTAGGTTGTTAAATGCATGTTATGATATGATATGCTAATGTACATTGAACACAACACAGTTTCCTCGTGCCGCCAGCCTCTAGACATTTGTCTAACAGTAGTTTCATAAATGAACAAACAAGCGCAAGTATGTATATACATTTATACTTTCTTCCGTATGCTTAATAATAAACAAAAACGTAAATTCATATTCCGTGGCAAAATCTTAAAATAATAGAGATGATATAGATAGTGGGTAGCCAGCCTGAACCGCGTCCGTTTAAGTCGAAAGTGAAAGCAAATATGGCTTGCTACCTGTCTCTCTTTTTTCATTAATTTCTGTGACCCCAATGTGAATTCGTGTTTTGCGTATAAACACGTAAGGAGACGCTCTTTTGTCCCCTCTTCTGATAGGAGGGGTACAAAGAGCGCCTCGTCCTCCTGCACTTGTGTACCCTCTCCTTATGGAGGCACACAAAGAGCAGCCCTCTTGGTGAAACTGTTTCGCCCTGGATGTTGTCCGCGTTCACTACTGATACCCACCGCCACGAATCTCTTGAACCGTGATGGTGTTGATATAGGTACCTACATAGCAGTCGCCGAAGTGTCCTGTCGCTGATAGGTCCGGGACCGCCGAAAGCAATAGCAGAGGTTTTCAGTTGGTAGTGTAGATTCCGACACACCCTTCCGTCTCACCCAGGGCTGGTTGGACGGTACATAAAACATTTTCCCTGCGAAAAAAAAAGCAAAGAAAAATTACTGCAAAGGTGCCTATCTAGCAAAGCATAACTACATACCTAGGTAGGTAATAACTACATACCGAGTAGGTACTCGGAACTGCCAATTTAACTACTGTATACCTACATATCTATTAGGAACTATCCATACTTATCATCAGCCTTTATCGCTCTACTGACTTTAATGAACACGAAAACCCTCCTAAGCACAGCATTCATACAAAAGCATTTCTTTTTTGGTGTCTTCTGTTGGCGATGCTATTGTATTTGCCAAAACTTTTCATGGGACTAGCGAAGAATTTTGTGTTTTCTAGTTTAGCAAGACGGAAAGGGAATAGATCACATCTTATCCGGCAGTGTGAGACGAAAGGAGACCTCTTTTCCCGCAACAAACATTGCGTTGCATTTTGTATGCGATTGATATTCAAACATTTTTATTAAAAACAAAATCTTGTCGCACTTTATTAATAGGATCGAAGTCGTAAACACTTGTTAATGTCTATTTTTCTTTTTCAGCATGTGTGAGCCCAATGTGGGGGGTATTTTTTATTACAATTTTGTTTCGATCTGCATCAAAGTGTCACGCTTTAAATTAGATTCTAATGAACGTTCAGCCGCAAAATCTAACTAAATATTTACTTGGGTCTGATCTTATTTCCGAGATTGAAAAAAAAGGTCGAACTCAAACAGCTAAAGTATTTTTACGCGTACGCAACCTTTTGACCTTGAGATTTCAACTTTATGATTCAGTATCATGTTGGTTGGTCCACATCAGGCCCACGTCTATCAAACACACTCCGTGTTTGATGGACGTGCGATGAAAATGTCTGCAATATTGTAAATGGACTCTGGATCATGTTGGATAGCCGGATGTCCACCGTCCACAATCAGCACAGGATACGAATTTCGTTAATACAAGTATGTAAGTATATTGAATATTGTTTTCTGTTACGCAAAAACTACTGAAAAGGTTTGGATGAAATATGACATAGTTACATACGCACCTGAAATAGCATAAATTTTAACTTTTATCCCGAAAATCTGAGTTCCCTTGGGATATATATAGAACCATAGGGTACGCTACTGTGACAACAACTGGTAAAGATATCAAAAATTTATTTGGATAAAGTTAAAATTTAAAAATTCAACAACGGCCATCGTTAAAAGAAGCGATGACGTTACGCGCCAAAAAAAATAATTAGCGGACGGGCGCCGGCCGCCTGGCTATCGCAAACGGCTTCGTGTCTTTGGCCTCGAGTTTTGTGTCCGTTACGAATTTAAATTCAAAGCGCAACGTATTTGATTTCGCTAACGGATATAGACTGTTTGCGGTTTGGAGGAAGCCTTCCCGAATGACAATATAACTTATCTAAATAAAGATAAAACTAACTTAAGAACTTGTAACGTTCTATCGTCACCGTCTACGTCACTCTGTACTGGTTAAATTTTGGAATATTCCAATGAAATAATTCCACAAAAATAATTTATTATGTTATATATCGAATAATTTCATTGTCTCATCTACTATGTAAAAATCTCGTCTCACGATGTTAGTCCAGGCTGATTTGCGAAACTAACGGACAGACTTTAATTAAATGTCGCAGAGATAGCATGTAGCATTATACCTATTTTGATTAGTAGCCGCGATGCGAACAACCTGTGGCCGGCTCGTCAAGTAATGTATGTACGTTCGTTGGTTGGATCATGAAGTAATCTTGTTGAAATTTTAAAACATAAAAATTAGTTTAATTCAGCGGATGTGCGTTTCTTTCGAACAAAGATGGCGTATTTTACGCGATTTCCGATGATGAAATTCTGTTTATGAATGGAGCACACACAATGAAGAATTCAATTTCTTACTTTTCCATGAGAAAATGAAATTAGTATTGTATTCTGTCTTCTCATCGCAGGGAAGATTCGTGTCATTGTGTCACTTGCAGTGTATCGTATGTGTCATTTTATCCACTCCCATCATCATGATCATCCCCTGGCTGTCCACTGCTGGCTCCTTAGATATGAAGATACTTCGTGTTGTACCTAAAACAGTCGGCTTTCTTCTTCCAATTAAATTTATGATTTCAGACGAAATAAATATAAAACAAGCTGAGTACCTCACTGATAGCTGTAAGGTGGCATTGCTGCATTGTGGCCGAAGCGGGTCAGTATGGCCGTGTAAGAAGTCCCTTGTCATACCATACCATTCGTTCCGGATATTACAGAGATGTAATTTAGCGGAAAAAATATATTCCAATGCAAAATAACCCAATAATTTCTGATACTCTCACATTACCCTATAATTTCTAATACTCTCATATTACCCTATAATTTCTGATACTCTCATATTACCCTATAATTTCTGATACTCTCATATTACCCTATAATTTCTGATACTCTCATATTACCCTATAACTTCTGATACTCTCATATTACCCTATAATTTCTGATACTCTCATATTACCCTATAACTTCTGATACTCTCATATTACCTACAACTTCTGATACTCTCATATTACCCTATAATTTCTGATACTCTCATATTACCCTATAACTTCTGATACTCTCATATTACCCTATAATTTCTGATACTCTATCTAATTCATATTTTCTGACCTGAACTTGCTACGGAAGTGATGATGATAATGATCCTCTTTGATGAAAAGGTTCCTACCACTTCACGCAAATTCGAACTTGTATTACCAAGACTCACCATCATAAATCTTTATCCTTCCACTGGAAGGACAAGCCTCGGAAAATATAAAAAACATCCGGACAAGTGTTGGGCTCACGCACGAATCCGTTGTCTGTTAAAAAGGCCAAAAAATATACATAATTTCCCTTACATTATTAGTTTATGCCACTTTATTTGAAGCTATTTATAATCTGTGGAAATTTTAACAGGCTAGCTATGTCCACGAAATACAACACAGTGAAAGACAGACTGACATTGGACTCTCAGCAATGAGGTCCCGTTTTTACCATTTGGGTCTACCCAGGGTTCTCGAACCCTAAAAAAGCAGGATTCTGTCGCAACTTACACATCCATGCACCGGCTCCTGCACACAAGAAAGTCGTGGTTTGATTTCGGTATCCCATTCAGTGTCTGGTCCATACTTTATACAAAAGCTACGTACGTCTACGTCTCTCGTATCTGTCTGTTGTCTAATTTAAGATGTGACGTTATTTCGAAACGAGCTCCGAGAGAAGGCACGACTGACGACAGCAATTTGTTGTGTAAGGCTTGACCTTGTTCATGCGCATGCTATGAATATTTGCACGTCAACAGTTACGTCACTGGGGCGTCACAGAGACGAGCACGTGGTCGAGCTGAAACACCAGGCCGAGGGTTCATCAAACGGTCTGAAGTGACGGCTAAGCGATCGTGTTTGGTCCAGCGAAACCCAACACGGCTTCATCGGTACATCGTCGCGAGGTTAGTTTTGGGGTACAAAGAAGGCCGACGCACCACTCTTTCGTGCGAGAAAACCACCCCTTTAAGAGGATGGCCAGAGAGATCTTGGGGTTGTTCGTATTACCAAATGCCGTGATGAAAAAAAAACTGATGTCGGGATAGCTCGTGCGCGTTAGCCTACACTGCAATACCTTCCGGCGCTGACGTGAATGAATGGCTCATGGAGAGAATCATGATCTAGTAATCCCGGTCTGTGTTAATCTAGGAAATTCCGCCTATATCAATAACTTAAAAAAAAGAAACGTCTTTGATTTACGGACGGACAGACGGGCGGTCCGACAGACATGACGAAATTGTAAGGGTTTCGTATTTGACAGTTCTCTAACAGAATAGACAAACAAAACTGAGTACCACATATCCATAAGATAGAGAGTGGTAGCCAGCGTGAAACGTAGCCGTCTAAGGGAGAAAACGAACGTAATCTGTCTCGCTTTTCTATTCATTTCTCACTGCGCTGCGTATTGCGCGAGAGTAGATAGACAAAGATAGTAATGATTTCGCATCTTCCTTCTCTTTTCAACACTCTCTTCTTTATTGAATAGAGACGTTACATGACTATAACTGCCTATGACATCCATTCACTATCTATCTATATTAGGAAGAGGTAGTGCCATGCTGCATAAGAGGAAGTAGTGCTGTGCATCTTGCATAACACTACATCCTCCTATGCAACGGAATAGGGCCTGCACGACCGGGGAGGTACCTCTCGCTCACATAATACCGCCATAAGGTGACATCTTCAGTGTCGCGTTTTGTGCGGTTTGTGAGTAGCCGGTAGCCCATTGGGGGCAGGGAAGGAGGCCAACGCATCGGCATAGTAAATATGTGGATGATCGTGGGCGTCGGTAGTCGCAAAAAGGCTCCGATTTCTCGTTTGCCCCCTATTCTATTTAAAAAAATCTATATTATCTCTATGCGCATATTACGATTCTTACATATTATTCTTGTCCTCCTTCCTCCACCTTCATTAACACCACGTCCATCTTGTTCCATTTGAACAGTGTGAGATAAAATGATAAATACCGCGAAGAATTTTAATTGGCACAAATGTTCGCTCTCGTGCAGACCAACGACAATCACAACTGTGTCAGCGTTTTATCTGCGAGAGGGAATTTCACGTATCACTGATAATTTACTACATCGTGTATGCGCCTTTATGACTGACGGTAGCTATTAGTATTTTTAGAGTTCCGCGTCTCGAGGGAAGAAAACGGAACTTTTATAATTGAATAATCGCATTGTCCACATACACAATTGAGTGTTAGGATTCTTCAATTAAGTCTATTTTTAGGGTTCCGTTATCCGTACCTCAAAAATTAAAACGGTATCACATTGTTGTACGTCTGTATATCGGAATGTTTATCAAGACCCTTTTCTCATGAACGCGTGGAAGGATCAAGTTGAAATTTTTGTCATATACTTACGGCGATTCCTTCACATAAAAACTACAATAAGGATTTGGATACAATTTTCTATGGATATAGATTACGATCTGGAAGAACATAAAAATATTTATCGTAAAACAATAATAGGTTCCATTCGGTTAGATGTTACGCGGGTGAAACCGCGGGGTATTTTATAAGAAGTACCAACGTATATATGTCGCAGGACTAGTGAACAATTAAATTTATGGGGTCAAGTTCTATGGGTAATTTGTGGGATCAAGTCTAAAAGTGTGGACTAGTTATTCACCCACAAACATATTATTTATTAAGGTGGGTACACACCTATACAGTACTCAGAATTCGACTGTGGGCGTCCCCTTTCGTCTGGCTGCTCAGGCCCAGGTAGTCGTCCCTATGTAAAGGTATTTCTGTACGGTCGACTGAGTGTGAATGTTTTTAAAGCAATTAATTTTTTATGTGATAGAGGTATTTCTAAGATTGGAATTATTTTTAAACACTGCGGCAAACCCACAGTCTGAGTCTTTTGCCTACATTTAAAAACAGCTTTCATCATTATCAGCCCTTCTCGGTCCACTGCTGGACGTAGGCCTCTTTCAAGGAACGCCAAGACGACCGATCTCCTGCTACTCGCATCCATCCCGGACCGGCTGCTGCACAGAGATCGTCTCACCACCTAGTGAACGGTCGACCAACACTTCGGTTTCTAAACAAAAACATCCTTACAACCTGGTTACACTGACGCGTTTATACGTTATACTGTACTTTTATACCATCCTCGCATATAAGCCTCCAAAGGATTCTCACACACCGTATGAAACATGACAGCATAGCCATCCCTTCAAGTACGAGGCTATGAGCACATTTTACAAAATCAAAATTGAATTTATTCTCAACTAAACTTGCATCACACGGAGCTTCTGGCCTTCGCTTCGCCCACACGAGCCTCAGTACAGGCAGCTTCGTGTAACATATACCTACATTGTTTTTATTTATAACTGTAACCAAGCTAACCGTAACATCTGTACTGCGAACGATCTCAGCTCTCGGAGACGCTTGTGAAAGTAACAGACACGTATGAATAGAGAAAGTAGATGTAGTCAATGAGAACGCCGGTCGGCACAAGCTTCCATATTACTTAGGAAAATTCATTAAAAACATTAAACACTAAATTCGTAACCACGAGGCGGAAACACAAGTCTTTCCAAATTTAAAAAAAAAAACAGTTCTGTTTTTTAATAAGTATTCTTGCAAAAACTAATTAAAACTATTTGGTGTTTTTATTTAAATACAATTGTACGCAATTAAAATGACTCTTTTATTCTTGTACAAATGGCGTTGCTAAGTGTAGAATAACGATCGTATTAATTGAACTAAAAACGGGACAGGTGAAATTGCGGAATGTAGTCATTGCAAAAAAAAAACGTTTTTGAGACATTATTCTCTGTCGTTGCATTAAAAATTCTACCTATCTACTTTCGAACCTATAATATATCGTCCACCTCGAAAGTAGCCTCTGTGACAATTTGAGATCGTTTTCAAAAAGCTATGATCAAGACTAGGACGTCACGTAAATTACACCGGAATTATGCTATGAAAGATTTGTTGTTGAATGCACTGGTAGGTATTTAAATATATTTAATTCAATCGATTAGTATACGTCGATTGAATTAAATATATTTATCGGATCGGATTGTGATGTATGACATTCCGCTTCGTCTGCCTACCCATAAGGTAGCTGGCGTGAAAATGTGTGTGTGTGTGTGTGTGTGTGTGTGTGTGTGTGTGTGTAATACATATAATTACAGGGTACTTGTTGTTTTTTTTTTCGGAAGTAGGCGGATTTCAAACATAATTTGTCGCGGATAGCCTATACGGATATAACTTCGGAGTTGGTTACGAAATGCATTCAACAACAAATGCAAAAGCATTAAATCGGCGGCCAGATTAGCAAGGGGTAGCATTTGAATTGGAAAGAGTTGGGTTACCTAAATACGAACACCTGCCTACCTGTACTCGTTTTGAGTAATTGGAAGAGTCTGAGCAAACTTTTGATCGGTCAGTTCCGCTCAGAACATCTAAAATTTGCTATTGATTCCTAGATTCTCCTACATTTATAAAGTATTTATTTCGATTCAGATTCTTTGGTGATGATCTCGGATTCATTAGCTACGTTTGTAAGTTATAGTACGCATTATTCATTCGTCGTCAACGCTTTCGGTGATAATTAGTAGCTTTGGAGTGATAAATTATAATTCATCATTTGGTGGCCGAAAATGCAGATGGATTTGTCCTGCACCAAAGGACAACCCCACCAATTTAGGGACAGTGCAATGGGGTGAGGTTCCCATCCTCGCCCCTTTCGCAATGGCGCCGCCTCATTTTGCTTTTTGTCCCCTTTTCTTATATGAGGGCTACAAAGAGCGCCACCTCCTCCCGCTCTTTAGACCCCTCTTCTTATAAGAGAAAGGTTCAACTGGCTTCGCCCAAGGTGTCTCGGATCACTCCAGGCTACCGCCCCGACAGGAGACTGAACCATTGTGGGACACTAGTACATACCTAGTTTCAATTATTTACAAGAGCAGAGAAAGAAGTAAAAACTATTCATAAACGATTAAAACGTAGTAGAAAATTTAAAAATAAGAGTAAAGATTTAGTTCGCACCGAAAAACGCAAATTTATACATTCAAATTTAGAACAGTTTTTTTCATTTGTATATTAATACGTATTGCCAGTGCCTTTTTTGAATCCACCAGTTCATCCATGTATACAATATAAGGTGCGGTTGTGTGACCATATTTGGTCCGAATTCCACAGCATGCAGAGCGGATAACATGTTCATGGAACGGTGATCACGAAGGTATGCTCCTCCGGTCTCATGAGCCCGTAACAATCAGATAGCATCGATAGTTAAGTTTCGTCATTGTAATAAACAAATAGATACGATATATTCTTAGGTACAGTACCTAACTATGTACATTTTTTTTTAACATATGTAAAGGGCGACAAACGAACAGCCGGCCAACAACGACACTGTGATGGCCGGAGATCTTTTTCCATGTGCTAGCTGATAACTAGAAAAAAATGTTTTATGGCATTTTTTTTTTCGCCATTCAAATCTGTATCTGATTTTCAGCTATCATTAGAAAAAACTTCATGGTTTATAAGTGATAAGTACATATTTAGATCGTGTGGCTGATCCCGTTAACCATACATGGTACTTTAGTACAATTAGCTCTCAGGCTTAAGAATCGTAACCATATTTAGTTTCATCGTGGTCGTTTATATTTGCCTAAATGGGAAGCAAAGGGTACATATTTATTTTGACTAAGTAGGTAACTAGGCATAAGCATAAAACACTTATGATCTAGGCGTACCTGCCTACCTAGGCCATGTACGGAAAGTAGTATTGAAAATAGAGGATTACAGCTTTCGATGCAGGTAAAAATATATATAAGTACCTGCTAAGTACGTTATACATACATACCTATACAGACATGTATAACAAGTTTTGATTTAGTTATTTTGTTGATTAACAAAAATATTTCAACGTTATTTTGTTCAATAATTATTAATTTTGTGCAATCGTTTACCACGTAGGTCCGAATTTGGAAACATTCATGGGATAGGGCGTAGACCAGACACTTTTGGGAACCACTGTTCTAGAGAGTGGACATACAGCACCTTCTATACGAAAAGTAAAGCTAGAGGTCGAAAGTCTGTACATGCAATATGTTGGAAAAAACGTTGGATGGGGAGGCTTGTCTATTAGTACGCCTACAAATACCCAGTATATTTATAGTAATCTATGCCTGTAAATGACTGAAAGATTCTGATGCAAACCTAATTAATGTCGAGAAAATCCCGGGCCAGGTTGTATGTAGGCTGTGTAAAAATATGAGTCGTTCCCTTGCGACAAATTTTACATGGATGAAACTGCGGAGTACTGCTAGTACATAATAATTAATATTAGTCATCGTCAAAGAAGTTATCTATAATATAATTATTAAAATGACTACTAACGCCATCTATATCTAATACATTAAATAGAATGTCAAATATACGTCAGTCCTTATTTTTGTTAATCGAACCAACTGCTGGTGCCATCTGTGTGAGAAAGTAGTAACTATAACTAAAGATTCATCTTTTTTGTAGTTTTGATAATTTTTGACCATGAACATAATGTTATAACATAAATTATGAGATATATTTTTTCACATCCCATGAGAAAGTAGATTAAAAACTTCGATGTACAGTAATTGTAAAAAAAAGTTGCTAGATGGAAATAAAGACAGCTGTGCGCTGTCAAATGACTAATGTCAAGTCAAGCTTTGGCTTAATACGTCTGTCGTTCTATTAATTTCGGATTTTTCTTAATATAATATTGATGAAAGTTATACTGTTTAGTTACTAGTTATCTGAATAACAAATAATCACAAATGACTTTTGGGCTGGATAAAGGGGTTGGTTCTAACTCGAATATTGAAAACTATGCTAGCGTAATATCTAGAGCTATGACAGATAATAGGTAATAAAAGTACATACATAGTTTGTACAATACTACCGTAAGATATAGGTAAATAAACTGTCCTTCTTTTTCAGAAAAAGACTCCGAGAGGATGACACATGTGAATTTATGCCTCTGTCAAAAAGGATAAACAACTTGCATATCAATAACAATCTCACGAATACAAGTATATCTCAATCTTCAGACTCTAGTCAAAGTAATGGACCATGCGAAAGTGGATTAACATCTCCTTGTTCATCATTAGATTCAGAGAGAAGGCCTAGCTATGATCCTGGAGTCAGCTCCGAAGAGAGTAGTTACTATTTTAATAACAAATTGTTATTTGAACTGCATTTAGAAAGACTACAAAGAGCTGGCCAACAATATCAGTATTAATTTTAGTTGATAGTTTGTGCATGATTGTTTGGTTTTGATGCGATTAAGCATGTTTGATATTATTAATATAAATAAATATTTTTATAATTACCTACATGCGTTTTCTTTATGTCTATAATTATAAATATACGTGTTACGAATTACAATTAGGCAGATCAATGAAGACATTTCTTTCATTGAGTACTAGTAATTCATAATTTAAGTATTTTCATTAGTTAATTTTAAGATATATGTAAGTTTTGTACTCAAAAATACGTATTATAACAATCAAGACATATGTCAATGGGTTGGTAACGAAAAATATTATACAAAAGTTAAATTTGGTTGGTTGCGATATTTCTAAATTTATTTATAACGTTTATGAACCAATCACAACTAAGCTACAAGTACGCCACCTAATGAGAACTTATGTAAACGCCATAATAGTAATGGCGGATTTCATTTGTTGTATTAGGAAAAGTGTAAGGACAAAAATGTATGAACCTACCTTTTAGAGTGTTAATTAATAAATATACAAATTTATCTATTATTTGAATAATAGTGATAAATTAAGTTAAATTACTTATCAATCTCGATTTCTGGTAAGATTTTGATATTTTTATACGCGTGTGAATATCCATGACCTTATTTCTAAAGCGAGCGGTACTTTGTTGTACCGTTATACAGAGCGCGTGGCCGTCCCTGAGTGTTGTCGCGAGAGTGCCGTGCGAGAGGGCCGCACAACCCCTCCTCTTACAAATTTCCTGGCGGTGGTGGAAGGAGTCGGGAGCGGGAGTGATTTGGTATCAGAGTATTTGGAGGGGATCCCGTATTCTTGGTGGGGATGCGTATCGCCGCGCGTGATGGACACTCAGCTGGGCAAAAAGAGCTGGTAGGGGTGAATAACCTTGCAGTTTACAACTCTGCATGATCCGAACCTCATCAATGAATACTATATTTGTATATAAATACATAATTGCGTAACTAAAGCATTTTGCATATATTTCTTTGTGCCGAATAGTCACACAAGTAACGACTGTTAAAAAAATTCCGATTATAAAAGACATTCGCGCACTTTTCATTTATCAACACGTACTTGAATAAAGTACGCATACACATATTCATGAAATTAAATAAGTTTAAACAATTTCGCGTATATACAGGCTTGGTTCGGTATTAAAAAAATCGATAAATTTACATCTTTGCATGAATTTATATTCATATTTATGAGTACTAGGAATGTAACGAGATTATTACCCAACCAAACAGGCTTCCTACAGTTGTTGAACCGAAACCACACCTCGTTGCTTGTGAAAGTACCAGTAAAGAGAAAGTGACGATCACATTAGACCAAGCTTACAGTCGTACATACGGTTTGACTCCACCGGCCCGCCGGCCCAGTATGAGCGGACACAAAAAACTTTCTTTAACCTACTTTCTTAAAGACGCAATCTTCGCCTCTCACCGATTTGACGGTCTCAAGTTCTCAGTGCGACTCGCCTGGTGGCCGGTAGTGGTATGCGCCCTACCATCGAGTTCCCGGTATAGTCCCGTGCGTGCGCCGCGGTGGTGGGACCGAGTTGTGGGGATGCGCGCCTCTTTGTGAATGAAATAAGTGGGACAGTGGTTTTGTTTTTTTACACCCGCTGCGGTGGCTTAAGTGAATCAGCTATGTGTGATATGCAGAAGATGCCCACAAGAGACAAGGCCTCTTGGTAGGGGACGGACATTTAATATTTTTATTCACACCATAGCATTGATCATGTTTAATCAGTTTTAAAATTGTCATGAAAATAAATAAATAAATACTGGCAGAAACTAAAGATTCAATGTTAATATAATAAACATTAATTTCTCTTGCAGTGACGAAGATTCAGATATGAATTTTGCTGCATTCAGTACAGCTGGTACACATTTTGTCACAACGGGTAGTCAGCTGCCAGTGGCAAAGATACAACAAAATGTTTCTAACAATGGGTCTTTATCCCAGGTAATACGCTGAAACCGGCAAATGTTATAAGTTTTACAAGTAACACCCAATTTATGAAGAAAATCATCTCTTACATATTATATTTGTAGTCAAATATTTCACACACTCTCACAATTTATTAACCCCAATTTTTGTTTCATAAATCCCCCTCATCTATCCCTTGGCTATAATTCGTTTCTTGGGGATTATAATGTATATCTGTGACAAACTTAAGTCAAATGCATTCAGACATTTTACAGTAAAAGAGTATCAGAAGTAATCTTTCATATTTATCATGTTAGCAGGATGATCTTACTTGTGGACTGGTCCATTGTCAGTAGTTATGTAGTTTGTTTGTATGTATTATTGAAATTATAATAAATACATGTACAAATTTCAAGAAATACAAACAGTTGATATAATGTGTGTCGAATTATTTAGACCAACAAACACTTGATAAAAATAATATAATAAATAGAAAAAAATATGTTATGTACACATTGTTTTCTTGAACCTCAATTGAAATTAATTTGACTACTACTACTGGACTCATTTATTTTTACACTTAAGGCATAAATTGACAACATCGCCATATAAATATTGTTTCTCGTGTACCTAAATCCACACTAGAGCAAGTGGAATAACTTTCACTTCTGACATTGTTCAGATATAATCTTACACACAAGTATTCCAAGCAGTTGATACTTATTGGAACTTTCAAAATGTCCTCTGTTATTAAATATTTATTTTAAACTTTAATGGACATAGTGATTACTATATTCTTTCATGAAAGTTGAGGATGATGAAAGGATTGCTTACCATCATTGACGTGTCGCTATTAATAATAAATCCTGTGACCGAAGATTATTTCTTATAGTTTAGAAATTGAGTTACTTTTTATGAAATACACTAAGCAGAAGTTGAATAAATGCAATTCCAAGGGTCACAAAAAAGCATAACACACCTCTATATGCCAACTACTAAGTTCACTTCTATACTATGACATGTGGTTATTTTCTAATACATATATAAAAACTGGACTATGTGATAGAGTTTATGTAGTTACTTTTGCATGGCTGTATTGTATATAACACCTTCACATCCCTTCTGCACACATCATGTGCATTAAGTATTTTAATACCCATTAAACCCACTTAAGTATTATAATGCGTTTAATTATAATTCGTGCGGTTTGTGTGCAGCCGGTGTCCAATGGGGGGAGTTCAAAAGGAGGGCAACGCATTGGCATAATATTTATGCTGATGTTCATGGGCGTTGGCAGTCGTACAAAGGCTCCGATTTCTCGTTTGTCCCCCTATACTATAAGAAAAATAACCAAAATTCTGTGAAGGTTATAATAAAATAGGCTCATTTTAATATTGGTCGCACAAAACAAGTGGTCAACCTGCCACCATCACACTTCATACGTAATTAATTAATAATTATTAATCATATTTTAATCAAGTGTTTTGAATGACTGATATTTTTCGCTTGTGCCAATTCCTATAGTTCCATACATTATTTCTTCTCACTACCTATTTGATTGTCTGGATCACCAGCGGTCTTACCGTCCTTTTTGTACACACTATCATTAAGTCTGATTTGTTTTTTTTTTGTTTATTTTGTTAGAAAATAAAACATTTATTATTTTATTATTTACTTTAATTGAATTTTAATTTTGTGATATTTGTTTAACACATTAGTAATGTTTCAGGTGGTTGGTGTGGTGAGCGGAGTGGGCATGGGTGACGGAGTACAGTATGTCCGAGCCGTCGACGCTTCTGGCACTCTACAGGCCACACCACAACTCATATCTGTTCCTATTTCAATGCCTGGATCTAAACCTGGTAAGTACATTTCATCAATCTTTTTGAAGTACAAATGGGTGAATGAGTAGTTGAATGGCTTTTGGCAATCAACCACTCCCTAAAATTATAAAAATGCATTGCTCTCCTGCAAAGAAATCTGCCTGTGTTGTGAGCGAGAGGTACATCTAAAAATCGAATGTACTCTATTAGAATTCTATCTCTTTAGTGTTTATATATTAATAGCGATCCACCCCGGCTTAGTCTGTGAAATTATACAATACAATGTACCTTGAGAATCATCTTGAGAGTTAATACTGCATGTAAAAACCTTTTTTTATTTTGGGCATATCAGTGACATAGAGACAGACAGCTATTGGGGACTGTTTTTCAACAAAACTGGTAGAATCTATACATATTATATGAATCTATGTGCTCAACAAATTTACCCATATATTCAGAGATGAATTCTTCTATTATTGTTGTCAGGTTTTATTCATCCAGTGTATGACGAAGACTATCAGGGGACACATATTATATATCATGATATATCAAAATTTATTGACAAATGAATTTAAATCTATTTTGTCCGTTAACATATATCATTTGGCAGTGTGTGTTCAAATTAGATACTCGTAACATATAGTTTAGATTGTGAGTCATTTTTCTTTTTAAACATCTATAAATATGTACACATATTATAAAGTCTTCAGTCCGTGTGTTTGTGATCGATTCTCTAAAAATCTACTCCACAGATTTTCATGCGAATTTCATCCACGGATTGAGGTATTCCCGGGGAAGGTTTTACAGTGCTTGTAATTTCTTATGGTTGTTAACATAGGCACCGGTTATTCACGGGCTAAGCCGGGGCGGATTGCTAGTTTAGGTGGAAAATAACACTGTTTCACCGCCGACTCTCGTTAGTTTAATATCTTTATATGTAATTTGACTACCTACCCCTAATTTGCTTTATTTTTTTTTTATCAGCCTTTGCTGACCCATTTGATTCTCAATCAAGTACAGACTACTACTAAAACAAATCAAGTTTAGTTAATTAATCATCTTTATGTTCAAAATCAAAATCTCTAATATGCCGGTATTATGGTCAAAATCAAAATCTCTAATATGCCGGTATTATGTAAGCAATATTTGTGGGTCCAGTACCTGTTATAGCAGTTACAGTATCTCGTAATGAATATTTCTAGGAGTTACAAAGTTTTGTATGGCGCTCACTAAGGCAGGACTTGCTGGGTTTGATAGTTTGTATGAAACGCTAAACGTTCGTGGGTGAAACCGAACGAACCGCGACATAGCTGTCACCTTACGACGGTGTCATGCGAGCGAGAGGTACCTCCCCGGTCGTGGCACGATACGGCATGACACTACCTCTTTCGAAATCTCCTTTATCCAATTGTTTCATAATCAATATAATTGTTGTTGTAAATAATAATAAGTGTTATTGTAGTTGTGATTATTCTGATTAATAAAATTCTTTCCTTCTTATTCTCTCCGTTGATTTACATTTTTATATTTTTTAAGGCGACCCACAGCCAACTGTACAGATTCAAGTGCTGGGGCCGAATTTGGCGTTGCAGTCACAACAACAGCCAAAGTACCAGATGCAGATACCAATACAGGGTTTTCAACAGGGTATGTACATAATTCCTCATGGAGAACCTCATATCATCACTACATAAAGCAGTCCTTTCCTTACCGTTCGGATTCTAATCATTAAAAAGACCGCGGCGAACATGGGATGACGACACCAGACAATCTATCTTTATGTTAAAATCATGATAAGTTGTAAACTGCTGACTTAGGCGTTAGAGTAATAAATTAGCTCACATTTACGTTAATACATCATTAATATTTTAGTATATAAATCAGTGCATCCTAACATAGATTTGATCATAAACATAATAGTTATGCGAATGGGTCCTTTTTTCCTCCTCCACTCCAATGGACCGCCGGCTACTAACAAAACGCGACCGTTTAACTATCAGTTTGTGATCAGTGCTTACATGATACATGATACGACAACAACGATGACTCGTCGTGTTGCAGGCGGCGCAGTACTTACTCTGGCGTACTCCCCGGACGGCAACGAGACCAACGGACTGCAATTCCTGAACTCCTCGTCTCTGCCTGAAGGTAAATTCTTCTTATTCACAACTTAATATAAAATGGAAATTTGTAATGTAGAAAATTATGGGGAAGTTTTTTCTTATATAGAATAGGGGGCAAAGGAGCAATAATTACTATGGCCATGCATTGCCCTCCTTCCCCCCCC
>JAFELO010000941.1:682898-702701 GCA_017140195.1 Eumaeus atala | reverse complement strand
ATGTGCTGGCCCAATTCCGTTGCACAAGCAGCAAGGCACTACCCCTTCCTACAAAAAAAGTTACAGTAGAATTATAAAAACTACTTTCCTCCCTAGCCATGACCAGGGAAAAACGGGTAAAATTCAGCAGATCTGACAGATCGCATAGATGAACTAGTCGCTTTGTCTAAACTAATTGTTGTAGTTTAGTTGTTCAAATAGTTGGTGCGGTGAAAATATCATAATATAACGAATGCGAACGTTCGTATATGGAACTGCAACCTTTTCACTATTAAAGGGATTGTGTTGAAATTTAGTCATCTCAAAGCAAAATCAGTATTATCAAAAGTACAGGAAGAAATATGTAAGCGCTTTCTTGTCCACAGGTCTGCAGGTACTGGCCATGCCGCCGCAGGAGATGCAGATATCTCAGCATACGCCGGAGACCAAGGAGCATGTGCCGCAGAGCATGCACCAGGTAATTTGGTGGTTCTTCACTCTTCTTAAGAGCAGATCTCTTGTGTGAAGAGTTCTCTTTCCGATAGGACAAAGCAAGAGAAGGTCCTCTCTCTTCTTATCAGAATAAAGTTATATTTTATTCTTCTATCTTAATCGCTTCTGTAATCAAGAAAAGGTGTTGTTTTCGGACCTGAACATATATGCTGTGGACGCGAAGAGAAGCCCAATACAACTTCATCGGATTGTTATGAGCGCTCGCCGGGCGACGAGCCTAGGTTTGGGATCGTAATAGGGGCCGACCCCCCCCCTCTCCCGCAGGTGGGAGGGATGTATCCCAATATGAGAGTGTTTGTAACATTTAATTTAACTATTATTATCATGGCCAGAGGGACCGAGAGGTCCCTCCTCCCCCGACTCTGACGTCTGAGGCAGCTCGCGCGCGTTAGCTGAAATGGCCTTGGCGCTGACGTAAATGTTTGGCTTACGGAGAGGATCATGACTGGACTAAAAAAATGTGAGTGTACCTTCGTATGTACACGTAAGGATTCTTTAATGTGAGTGTACCTTCGTATGTACACGTAAGGATTCTTTAATGTGAGTGTACCTTCGTATGTACACGTAAGGATTCTTTAATGTGAGTGTGCCTTCGTATGTACACGTAAGGATTCTTTAATGTGAGTGTACCTTCGTATGTACACGTAAGGATTCTTTAATGTGAGTGTACCTTCGTATGTACACGTAAGGATTCTTTAATGTGAGTGTACCTTCGTACATACACGTAAGGATTCTTTAATGTGAGTGTACCTTCGTATGTACACGTAAGGATTCTTTAATGTGAGTGTACCTTCGTATGTACACGCAAGGATTCTTTAATGTGAGTGTACCTTCGTATGTACACGTAAGGATTCTTTAATGTGAGTGTACCTTCGTATGTACACGTAAGGATTCTTTAATGTTCCAAAAAAAATTTGATTTAAATCAAATGGAATCGTCATTTCTCAGTTCTCAGAAATGAGAATGACATTCCTACCTATTATCTGTCGGTGTTTGGTGTCGTTGTGCGCGCGCATAGTAAAAATTTACACGCCGACAGAAGTATCTTCAAAATATATTGCAGGTGTTCATAACGCCGAACCAACAAATAGTGATCAGCGGGCCCGACGGCAGCAAGGTGTTGAACAACAACACCAGCAGCGACAACAACAACTCCTGCGTCACCGTCAAGGAGGAGGTGGTCTGCATAGAGGATGTATGTGAAATTTTAAAATTTCCAAATTTATTTACAAATTTTGTTCCCAAAACACCTTGATAACTGTAACACTTGTAAAGTTTCTGTTTTAAAACTTTACTTTAAATACTGTTTCTATGTTTGTGCGTCTGTCTTCAGTGGGTCGTTAAAGTTCGCTGTTTCAATTTCCTTGCGAAAAGTGAGAGACGATAAGAGAGACAAAATCGCGTCTCGCGCGTTATTCATATGTTTATGCCTATCTAAATCTTATCGGTTGTGACAGTTATTGACACTTGTAAACAGGTATATTGGGATTCAAAGTGATACCTTTAGCTTCTCTATATAAAAGTGTTCAAAGCACTTATCCAGTCACCACCAATGTCCTTGGTTAGAAATTACCATACCAATGTTATACTACACTTACATTGAACTCATGTTATTTCATAATGATACAATAATATTCACTGCTTTTTCAGGAAAGTTCCCAGGGCACGGAGGCGAGTGAGGTGTCGTGGCACCTGGACAACCCCTCCCCGGATCTGGTCAAGTACCTCAACTCGCTGCCGCCGCAGGTTTTTGCACTTGTGTTTAATGTAAACTATTGTATGTGAACAAGTAGGCGGCGATCATATGTGGGTGATCCCCGCTCGTATTATATACTGACTGGAAGTATTAAGTAAAACTTATTTAAAAACACTTACATGGGGAGGAAGCCGTGAATGGGTGACGAGAGCGACACGAAAACCAGGCCAAAGGTACAACTACCTAGATTTAAATCTCCCTCCCAAACTACCTTTCATTTCAAGATAGAAAGACAGAAAGACAGAGAGTTACGTTTTTATATTATTGTAGGAGCAAGAGAGAGTTGTTGCGAGCACACAGTTTCTTTCTGTCATAGCCTCTTTTCCAATAACTAAACAAGTTTCATACTAACCACATAGAGGTTATATAATAGGCGCGTTCCTCCTTCGCAAATACTTGATCAAATACCTGAACAAGAAAGATAGCACATAAAGCTACAGCACAGCAGTCAGTTAGGGCCGGTCGGGCGCCAGAAGTTGGTATCTGCTCGTGTACTCGGATTCTGCTGGAGAACTACTCACTAGTAACCGTGTTCACTCTACAGCAAACGCAGCAGCTGCCAGCGTCGCTGCAGCAGTTTCTGCGCCTCAACCCCACCGACATCAAGAAGGACCCATCCGCCGAGGACGCGAGCCCCATAGACGAAGACAGGAAGGACGTGGTGGCCGAGGCCATCATTAATGAAGGTATTCATTTTACTTTTTAAAGTAATAATTCCTTTGGCGCGTTCTGGCGAAACTGAGGGAGAATTTTGACGAGCGCGCACATACCGACACCAAAAAAACCGACAGATAAGGGAATGACAATGGCTTTCATTTCTGTACATGTCTTATTGTTGATATATTATCGCAAAGTTGTATAATAATAATATCGTCCTAGCCAAACTTCGGCTTCGGCCATCTCTATTGAGAGCTATGCTATTTATCTATATGCTATTTATATATATGCGAAGGACTTGCAAGTGCACAAGTGTTTGCGCAGACTAGTTCACTTGCTATTCCTTCATTCTCCTATGCCGATGGGTCGACAGACCGACGACTCAACGTGCTCTACACGGGGTGTGACACCGTCAAGGTCTTGACCTCGAGCTGTTATTAAAAATTGGTAGCACTTTTTGTATGGTCGGCTCGAGTGCGAACCCGCGACCTCGCGTCTGTGCCTGCACATGCTTACCACTAAACCACGCAGTTAAGAAGTAAGTTCTTAGGCGTGTACATACTACATAATACGCGCACTGTCTTCCGAGAGCTGGCGCCGTGTACTGCAGCCGAGTCCAGCCGGCGCCACTGGAGAAGCGCTCTCACTCGTAGAGTACGGGCGGCAACTGGTGGCTGCTGCTAGTGACAGTCACTTGGCCCATAGAGCCGTGGAGAGCAGGCAACTCTCTGGTTGTGTGGATGTTTATGGATATCGGTTCTCTTTAGTCACTGTATGGCTGCTACTGCTCTTGTGCCATGAAAAAAGAACTTGTGTAGTTATTGATATCATTAAGTATCATACTTAAATCTGCCACATTATCACCAGATGGTACTATACAAATACAAAACAAGAAAAAGAAGAAATACAAGAAGAAGCCCCCACGACCGGCGCGACCCAAGCCCGGCCAGGTGGTGATAGCGCAGGGCGCGGACGGCTCGCTAATCTACTGCTGCCCCGAGTGCCAGATGGCCTTCCCGGAGAAGGGCGAGCTGGAGGTCCACCTCACGGTGCACAAGATCGAGAGGAGGTTCATCTGTGGCATCTGCGGGGCCGGGTGAGTCACTGTACCGCGGTACAGTGACGTCACTGTGCCGCGGTACAGTGACGTCACTGGAGCGCAACGGAACCCCTTTAATTTGAAGCTCGTCCTTATGTAACTGTAAAAACATTCTGGCGCAGTCGGGTATAAAGATCAGAGCTCTCTGTTTGTGATGCTCAAACTTTTTATAACTCGCAGCTCCAATACTAATCCTAACTGTGTGTGTTAGTTCCTACACGCGACTGACGTGCTAATGGTGCCAATAAAGCTAACTTCGTGGGTACCAATAAAACGTACATTTTGCTTACGTTTAACTAGTATCATTCCGACTGCCCGTGTATTACACACGTAAATGGTAAGAAGGATGAACGTGATCTTAAAAGAATACGTTCTTTTCGTTTCTATCAAATAATTTTCCTCACTTTGCCCCAAGGACCTAGTATGTTTGACCTTTGGCCCGTACTTGTAAAAATAGACTTATCGAAGTAAAAAAAAAAAACAAAATTCAAGTTTCCTTTCGCAAACTTTTATTTTATGGCCGGCCGGTAAAAACTTAACACAATGAATTACTTAGTAATGTTAAAAGGTTTATTTAAGTATTTACCTAGCCTATTATATATATACAAATTTCAATAGAGAAGATGACTGGCTTCTTCCCTCTGCTTGGGACCCAGTGGTAAACATAATCAAATCAAAAAATAAACATAACAAAGCAAGACAACAAGACACAATAAGTACTGTTTGCGCTAATAGGAACAACTAAATAATTATGATTCTTTGGGTAGTTTTATTAACTTGTGACATCAGGACATCTGTCATCGCAGGCCACCCGTGACCATGGTTGCCGTAAAGCTTCTGAAACGTCGGACTAGTTAAATAATTAAATAAACCGCGATAAAATCCGTAAAATTAGTTTTATTGTAATGAATAACAATCGCGAAAACTTAAGACATCAAAATGTTATAACCTTAAAATGTCTGTACATGACTTATGTTATAACATTTTATGTACTGTAGCTATTTTAATAAGGTTCTCTCTGTGGCAGTTTGAAGCGCAAGGAGCACCTGGAGCGCCACAAGCTGGGCCACAACCCCGAGCGGCCGTACGTGTGCGGCGCCTGCGGCAAGGGCTTCAAGCGGCGCGAGCACCTCAACCTGCACACCGTCATACACTCGGGCGTGAAGACGGAGCTGTGCGGCGAATGCGGGAAAGGTAACTGACCACCAGCGTGCACGCCGTCACATGCTCTCAGTGGCCCGTGACAGACACCGTAGCTGTCACTTCGTGGTGGTATTATGTGAGGGGCAGTAACATACTTTAAAATATGTCCAGCTGTAGCAGGGAACAAAGAAATCAACATAAAACACATACATGTGCTTGAAAAACATTGCATCTCCTTCTGATGCAGCGTGGTAATGAATGTTACGACTATTTTGGAATCGTTACATTTTTAAGAAGATTAACTTGTAGAAGAAACGGACTAAATAGGCTCTAACAGCTAGAGTTTGCCCGCAGGGTTCTACCGCAAGGACCACTTGCGCAAGCACATGCGCTCGCATGTGGCGCGGCGCGCGCGCGACGAGGCGCCGCAGGAGACGGGCGAGGGCGCCGCCGCCGCCAACTCGGCGATGCCGGAGATCACAATACACGTGAGTACTGAATAGTCGTGTTTAAAGCACAGGCCATTTGGTGACTGTGTCTATAAAAACCTGAACGAAATATAGAGGCAGCATTTTAACTATCATACCGTGCGATCATTAGTATGTTGAATTTAGGTAATAAACGGGTGAAAATGAAAGATTGATTATGATACAGTAACCATTTGCTAGGTTGCTAGTATTAATATTATCCGAAAAGTGCATATTTCAGCCACTAGTTTGTGTCACAGTGCGTACAGACGCATTGCGGTTGGTATTAGCGTTTGCATAGCGTTTAGATGTTATTCTAATGCATTAACCTAAAAGTAAATGTATCTCGCAGGTGCCAACCAGCGCGATGCAAGTGCCGGTACAGATCAACATCCCGCAGCACGTGATGTCGTCGCTGGCGGGGGGCGCGACGCGCGGGGCGGAGACAGACACACTCGATGCGCTGCTGGCGCACCACTCGTGACCCACCAACCAAGTGGTGAGTGCAGTAGAGGAATTAGAAGCCGTGGAATCCATACTGTTGGATAATAAGAACTTTGTCTATTGCGGCCATGTCACAGTAGAGAACCGCGCAGTACGTCCTGTAGTAATGTAAATAAGCATGATGTGCGCAGGCTTAAGAGCACTCACTCTATTTCTTCAATTACAAACTTGACCGGAGAGGAGTCGGGCGCAGGACCGCCGGCTGAAGGTGCGCCCCGAGGCGGGGGTGTAGCACCGCCTTATGAATGAAAAAATGCTTATAAATCTTTGAACTCAAACCAGGGACCTCAAGAGCTCTTCAAGAGCCAGCGAGGTAGTGTATAGATAAGGAGCTCATGGAAAAATGCTGATCAGTTTTTTTTTATTTAACAGCCAACTGTCGTACAAATTGCGTGGTACGTTGCCACGGTCCTGGGCTCTCTAATCATTTAATCCAAAATACCACTTTTTTTTGGGTAGAAAATTTTGCTTCATTCTAAAGAATTGGAAAGAGAAACAGTGAAATTCAGCTGTTGCGATTCGAGCGCTGTGAAACTAACACAGGGGCCTGTGGCTCCATTGTAGCGTACGAAGGAAGGAGTCACAATCATGGCCTTCGGCGACTGCTCGTTTACATAAACACCTACAAGTACATAACAAAAGAAAATAAGATTTGTATATTTTAATGGCAGGAAAGTAACATTCAATTTACCTTTAAATTGATTTAGGTATTTTTGTTTCAGATAAATACAGAAACTGTAGAGAGAAAGACATAGGTCGGAGTTCGACTATGCCTCGTGTACTTACTGCAAGACTTGTACATACTGAAGACAATAGACAGTCAGACGAACAATTTTTATAGATATTTGGTAATTTTGATATGGTTATTGGTAGTGAATGGATGTTTGTGTTGATGTGAGAGCTTGTTGATACGTGGTACGGTAACTAACATAATCAAAATGTTATTCTTATCATATCATTGATATTATTGTGTATAAAGTTGTATATTGATAACACTAACAAATTTTACCGCTAATAGTTCAAGTTAGTATAACCCTACATAATTCTAACTTGCTTTTTTCTCGGGATTTCATTTTATATGATCTGTGATTGACTTTTTCTTAGAGTTTTTTGAAGTTGGAGACTTCTTTATTGTTCAATACTGGTTGAATGTCTATTCAGACTACAGAAATCAAAAACTATATCTGAAACTATCCAACACAGTTGTGTTTAATTGAAATATAGTTATACTTCAACTAGTGCTAGCTGAATTTAGAAAAGACTATTACGGATTTAATGATCTACCATAATCAGGCCCAGTTGGGCACCCAGCAATAGCAAGATTACACTAGTCCCTGTGGGGAGCTCAGTCATAATGGGGCCACTATAAGCTCTGTTGGTACCCAGACATAGCAGGGCTGTTATATATGGGCTTTTTTGGGCACCCAAACAGCGGGACACCCTTGCATTAAGTGCAATATATTGATTGAAACTCGCTTTGATTAAATTGTGTAGCAACTCATTTATCACACAAACTAAGATTCATATTATTGAAAATAAAATAATGGCAATGAAATAAGCACAAATTGTTCGCACAGAGATCCACTTCTCAATAGTAGGATTTAAGTGGTTAAAGCAGCAGCCCGTTCTTGAGGTTTTTTGCTGAAGCTATAGTCAAGTATGTATTGTATAGAAAGTGTCTAAGTAAATTCAGGTTTAATTATTTGGCCGGGAAATTATGACTGTTATTTTAAAATATATATAGCCATTAAGTATGGAAAGTTATACACTGTAAGTAAATTTGTAGGTACCGACCTTAATCGAATTATATTCAATTTTATGGGATATTAATCAAATTTAATGTAAAATCTTTTTGGAATCGTGCACGAAGGCGAAGCGACAAATTTAATTTATTTACAGCAATACTCGTCAACGTCAGTAGTGATTTTCTTTCATAATTTTGCTAAGCGGAAGATAATTTTTGTCACTGCCACTGTTGGTACAACGTATATAGTTACTGCTGTGAAGTGACATCTTCGGTGTCACGTTCCGAGCATTTTGTGAGTAGCCGGTGGCCCCTTGGAGGGGAGGAGGAAAGGAGGGCGACCCCGTGGAATAGTACCTATGCGATAAAAAGTTACCCACAAAATTACAGCTACCCGAACGATATGGTGGTGTGCTTTATAATAAATCAGATTTACCTCGCGTTTCCACACACACATACAGACATGTTCACTCCAGTTCAGTAATGAGGCGGGCAGAGTAAGAGGACCGTCATTGTACGTCGCGGCCTCACCCGCGTAACATGTAGCCCAGGGGAACCATCCACTTGTTTTGGATAAAAAACATTTTCGTGTTACTCCAGTCTTTACCAAATTTAATAAAAATCCGTTCTATAGTTCTTGTGTTACGGAGTAATGAGCTTAGCAACTGGCATTTAGTATGTTGTGTAAAGTGCTGCCTCTAGCGGATATTTTGTACACCTTTCGTAAGATGGCGGACTAAAATTGAAATTGAATAGTTGTCCAGTGTGTGTATTAGAAGGGAAACGATAATCATGCGTTGTTTTTAGTTTATTATTTCTTTTTTTTTCTCTTTTTATCTGTGTGGTCTATGCCTCTTGTTAATATCATCGCTGTGATATTTGTATAACAACATGACATATTGTTGTGAATAGGTGATTAGTGATTTTCTGTGGAGCATGTGCCAGGCTGAATGTCAAAACTACAGTTGAGCTTGGTTTCATAAGATAACGGCGCTGTCGGGGAGCGGCCGTAAAACAGCGGCTTGCGTCTCCACCAGAGCTGCCGTGAACTAGTACTGACGTTGCGGTGTCGATGTAGTAGTAGCAGCCGCGCCATTCCGTTTGACGTCATTCACAGTTTTATTATTGCCGCTTTGTAACGGCCGCGCTTTCACAGGACAGCCAATATAATTACATGATGCGCATGCAAGTCGAGCTGCTAAATCGGCGTGAGAGTCCTGTAAATAATATAAAATATTCTTTCAAGGGACATTGGAATAGTGAATAATTGTATTGCCCTAAGAGTGAATTATTGTTATAGGCCCTTTTGAAATGTTTACTGTAAACTAGGTTCTCTGTTTTCTAGTGTCCATAGTAGTCGCTTTTCTTCCAGTATGATTGGCAACGCGCATCATGCGTGTAAAATACCCTTAACTGTAGTTATGACGTTTTAGTTCCCACCGGTACACTATCCAGAAAAGTGGAGAGTGTAGTTAGTGCTTAAATCGAAAAATTCACATTATGTTATCTACGTGGAATAATTTAGGATTTATAGAAGATAGCGTATTATATAGACGTACCTGATTTTTTAAAGTTGTATCATGCGGGATGACATATTTTTCTCAAATCCTGAATATCGCAATCATGTGCAGTCTGATCAGAAGCTACTAAATATCAGATTTTCAAAATCTATGTGCAACATGACGTATTCAATTCGTTCAAAAAGCTCTGGTTTCCTAAGAAAGTGGTGACGTGATATAGCGGCCTTAACACAGCGGTGTATGACGTCACCGGAACATGCGCTATGTCAGGATTTTGAAAGATGCTCGTTCTTTGCGGACGTTCTGTCTCACTTTACCCATTGTTAGTAATTTTCAGTGTTAAGTAAGCCAGACGATGTTATAGGGTCAATCTTCTTTTCTTCGCTGTATATAACGTTCTAATGACGTCATTCACCGCTGTATTACGTGTGCTCTATGACTGCACACGTTTCCTAGAACAACCCAGCTTTATGGGACAAATTAAAAGGATTTTTATACGATTTGGGTTTTAGAAGCGCGCATTAGCCATCTGTATCATACGATCGACTTTTAAATTTTGTTGTAAATTATTGTGTGTCTAATAATTTTATAATTGTTTAATATTTTGCGCCCAGAAACTGGCACATGTATAATTTGTGAACAATAAAATGACAGATAAATTGTAAGAATTTATTAGGTCCTATAATATTTTAGTGTCTTCCAGCAGCTGTGGTGTGGATAAAAAAATCGAGCCAATGAGTTATATTGCTGTCGCTTTTTGTCGCATTGTGAAATCGGCTGTTTTCACTATTCTGTCTATCGATGGGTTTGATTACTGGAGGTGTAATTTTCACGTTAGCTCCATTCGAAATATGTCCAAATTCTAACAACCAAATCCATCGATAGCATAACATAAATACTGCAAGTGTTTAAATGTATTCAGATAGAATGCAATGGGTGGTTTTGTACGAAGGGTATTGGCAGTTGAAACATGACCCGTGTCGGAGCTACAGTGTGGGTAGAATAAAAATAGCGCACAGTTTATGGATGCGGTGTGGCGACGGCCATAGGAGTGACGATTCAGGGGCAGCGCCGACGGACGGATCGCTATCGGACGGGACCGATTTAGTATCTTAAATGCTTTTATTGTCGTAACAAAAGACTTTGGTCACTCTTTGTCCTTTTATTTCATTGTGCCAATTGCAGTCCAATTTTAGGTTTGATTCAAAATGCAACTAAACCAGACTTCTCCGTCAGTTTGCGCTGGCTTTTGAATCGTCTTCAATTGTATAGCAATACTGACATACTAATAAACATAACAATAAAATTATTGATCGTCTACGTTCCGATATGACAAATTTCCATCTAGTCTTGTGCAGCCACTTAGAATATGAAATATCATTAGAGATAAATTCTGGACTGCTTAGTCGATACAATCATCGACGCTCAGCTCTAGCTGTGCGGAGGAAAAGTAATTTACACAAATATTTTTATTTGGGTATTTTAAACCATCCTCTGTACATATTACACAATATTTAATATATACACAATATTTAAGCAATGAGAATGTTTATACATGTTAGATGTTCTGTTAAGACCAGGCCTGCGCGCACAATTAATTAGAACTTTAATGATTTGAGCGGTAAATTAATTGTTTTTAAAGCACCCAGTAACTTCTTACATACCGGAATTAATAATAACATTAAACGGCCTTTTGAATCTCCTATAAAAATGTCTACCAACCTCAATAATTTCTAAAAATATCACTGCCATGTTAAAACGCGCAATACTACTTATTATACTTTATGCGCGCAAACTAACTCGTAGCTTTCTCTTTGAAAAAAAGTTGATTGTGAAACTTGAAATCGCAGGATATTTGTCAGCTTTAATGTAGATATAAATTGTTTTTTCGTATTATATTTTTGTACTTAGTCTTTAAGTTTAGGGCATTGTTTAACATTTCGTGCGACTGAGTGGCCTGCGGGGGTTTCGAATATTTTTTTATATTTTATTGCTCTCGGATAGGGTTGTTTACAATTGTTTAAACCAAGCGTACCTTGAATGTTTTGTGATTTATTTTTCCCGCTAAACGCTCCGCCACTTTCGAGTTGCGACCGAACTGTTGTCTACAAGGTGCTCTTATATTGTAGTACACTGTTAGAGTATAAGCAAGTTGTATTATATAGTTGACTGTAGTATTCCATCACAAGAGCCAATAGGGATCGATTACGTGTTTTGTATTAGTTTATTGCAGACGAATAACGGTAAGAATACGCAACATAAGCGACCGGTCTGAAGTTGGTAGCGCGTCGCTATGCGTTTTTACCAACTGGTTTGACACGAGGCTAACTTCAGACCGTTCGGTAATATACGCGAATACTAGAAAGTTAACCAACATAAGATAGTGTTATATAATTTTATTTTTTTACTTACGAGCATCTTTTAAATGCATAATATTAGTGGAACTTCGATTCTTACCCTTTAGATGTAATTTTTGTACACAACTTATTATTTATTAATGATGAGATTAAAAATAAAGTCCTGATTTTTATATATTTGCCTTTTATTTCAAGTAATATTGTTGAATGTTTAGGGTGGCAGTCAGCCACTGGACGCAGGTGGCTTGTGACCGTGACCTTTAGCGTTCCATGGGGATCTATGTCCAACAGTCGACATCATCCGGCTGATAATGATAACGATTGCTAAATTGGAAAAAGTTTTTAATGTTTCCAAATGTTTTGGTGGCATTTGTTTCCTACAACTAATCATCCTTCTTAAAATAGTAGCGGCGTGTCTGTACGAAGAGATTAATGAATGTGGAGGAGACACGGCAGGTGTGTACCTACTCTCTGCCTACCCCATTAGGGAGCTGGTGTGAAGATCATCACAAGTTATTAAAGCGTGTCCACAAAAAGGGTGTACCTCTGGTAAGAGGCCTTTTACAAAGAACACTTAGAACTCAGCAGTATCACGATATCTCATCGTGTTAGAATATGTTAAAAGTGTCTCGATACGGTCTCTCGAGTCTAGTGGTTGGTTTTATTTAAAAATTGAAGGTAAAAATGTTTGAAATTTGGTTACTACCGGAGCGTGAATAAACACTCGCACAACTCCAGGCTATGCTTTTATTTGCCCCACCACATTCACGGGCCTCGCTAAGCGCATAAAACACGACAAAATTTCATTAAATTATTATACAAGCAAGAGGTAAGCAAGTGTACCCCCTTCTTTGCAATTCAGCAAGATAATGGGTTGTACCACACTGTTACTTGCAATATAACCTAGCCTGTTACCTACCATATCACTCATCCTAATTTTTTTCCGACCGTACATACATTAAGGGTAAGAGGTAAGGACATTGCATCGCAGCTGAAACGAGCAGTAATAAACGGGGAGGTACCTCCCGCTCACATACCCATGCGTCGAGTCCCAGCGACTGTCGACTCAGGGTCTCTACAAGTACCTTACACATTTAGAGGCCCTGAGTCGGCATGCATGTCTCTTCGCTTTACTTCCATCACTGCTTGAAGTCAATTATGTGTCTAGCCATTAAACGACTTATTATCGACGATACGCTTGTGTACACTGAATTGGTTAACTTTGAGTGAATGTAGTATAATTTATTGTGGTCAAAACATATATACAAATAATATAATAGAACAAAGCAACTACTGCAAGGTACATGTTACGCTCACAAAAGTCGGTCTTGTTGCTTAGTTAGCAATTTCTTCCAGACAAAATTGTCTGTGTAAGAATACAAACAAAGCTACCAGCTTTCGAATAGCAGGTGTCACCGTAGTGGATAATCGAAAGGAATAAACGACTATATTTTTATAGAGATAGGAAGAACATATTGTAGATGTCTTAAGTAGTGCCACGTTGCATACGAGTTTTTAGGCTATGTAGGATATATCATTAGGTGTTTTACAGTTTTGCAATATAGGACAACTGTACCACTAACAGGCACGCTTTGCTCACCGATATGAGGCTGGCCGTGTTCTTTAGACTACAACACGGTGAGCCTATCGCCAGTTTACTGACGGACGGCTAGAGGTAAGGCGAGTCGTATTCCACGTTTATGAACGCAACTACGATGATTTTCGTTCATAATCAGAACTGTCTAAGCTAGAATGACCTGACCTGTTTCTGTTTTTCCCTCATCTTACAGCTATAGCGCGTTTACGTGGATAGTGAATAGGCAGGTGTTACATCTTCAAGTGCATCGCGACCACGAGTTGAAAACAATCACCGCGATTAAGACTCTTGCCAACACCGTGAGCCGACCACCTCAACAGATGTATGGTCGACCATATGTAGCATTTCAATGATTTTTAAAATTAAAATATTTGAATAAACAATCTCGGACGAATAAGACTGGATTTCGGAACGGAAATGTAATGATGTATAAAGATAAAATATCAGATAATCCAGAAGGCATTTGTGATTTATTCTCAGAATATTTTCCTCCTATGATAGTCCACATCATACACCAGATACTAACTTATCTGGCCCTTTATAAAAATTCAGAGATAATCTCTTATATTGTTTTTTCTGAACATTGTATAGCTAAAGAACTTTTATTGCTCAACGTTACTAAGGCACCTGGCTCGGATGGTATTTCTCCAGTCTTCCTAAAACACATTGCAGATGCTATTAGTACTCCCCTATGTATTTTATTCAATCGTTGTTTGAAAGAGGCAATTTTTTCCTCAGATATGGAAAAAAGCCCACATCACGCCAGTGTTTAAAACTGGATGTAAAAATGGTATTTGCAACTATCGCCCCATTTCTTTGCTATCGACATTTTCTAAGGTCTTTGAGAGATTAGTGCACAACTACGTATATACAATTCTCCACAATATTATTATTCTTTTAGTATATACCAATTATTTTTTTCAATACATGAATAATAGCTCATAAGTAAATGCAATTTACACCGACTACTGCAATGCCTTTGATAAGGTCGATCACAACATCATTTTAAAGAAGTTAGCATTTAATGGAATACGAGGGAATTTATTACGGTGGCTCTTCTTACATTTTGAATAGAACCCAGACGGAGGTTGTCAATAGATTTTCGTCTGGTGTGATAACTGTAAGTTCAGGCGTCGCACAAGGGTCTATCCTAGGCCTTTTATTTTTGTAATATTTGTGAACGATATAGGTAATTGTTTTCGATTTGCGAAGTTCATCCTCTATGCTGATGACATTAAAATAATAATCTGATGACTGCTTTAAAATTCAAGAATCATATTACTCATGTTATAAACAAAGCGTTTCAGATGTATGGATTTGTTATGCGTTTATGTTCTTCATTCAAAAAAATTACATCATATTTAATTTTATATAAAGCCATAGTAAGATCGCAAGTCGAGTCCGCATCAGTTATATGGAACCCAATTTACGAAAGTATTCTTACCAACTAGAAAGTGTACAACGCAAGTTCTTAAAGTTATATGGAACCCAATTTACGAAAAACATTCTTACCAACTAGAAAATGTTTTAAATCTAAATTATCATATGAACCGCTACTAAGCAAATTTTGCATCCCCTAATTATATTTAAGGAGGACTCACCTAGATCCAATATTATTATTTAATATAACTACATAATAAGTGTGATTGCAATGAAATAACAAATCAAATTTATATTCGTTTACCTAGCGGATCAAAACGCATACGTGAGCTTTATGCACATCCACTTTTTTGTCCAAAGCCTAATAATAGAACTAAGGCGGGCAACTGAACCCCCTTAAATTGCATAATGTTATTCTACAATAAAAATATTTTAATCAGATTAAGTCATTCACCCTGCAAAAATGTAAGAAAGCTATAAGAAAGTATTAGATAGTTGAGTGAGGTTCTACCTGAGTATTAGTGTTCTTCTTCTTTTGTAATCAATTTGTGAGTATCTCTTTCTTATTTCTCTGAGTTTGTGTACTTTAGCTGTGGATAATGCCGTTGGTTGTGCAATTATTAATTACTATAAATTAATTTAAATGTTTTTTGTATACCTTGTGTACAATTGTTTCGTCATTTATTAAACGCAATCTACATTCATATTATCATTTATTCTGTTTCTGTTATGGTATGCTCGACCTATCTTCACTCTCATAATTTTTGTTTTTCCGTCCAATAAGTACATAACTAAGTAAACATTGAATGACAACAAAAAACAACGAACATATACTTTATCATTGGCGTTATTCATGATTGTAAATTAGGGGGTTACGGTGACGGCAAGAATACCCCATCCCCTAACATAACATCACAGTTCCCGCACCCGTCTGTGGGGTCTCCAACAAGTCGCGGGACTCAGGTGCCTCCACGCATGCGCACATTGCCCGCGCAGACACTCTGCGCACCCCGCCATATATTCCTTATTCTATTTTACACACCACTTACAAATAAAACGTTATGAAAATCCACTAACCGATAGCAAAACAGGTAACCTTTCTTATCTATATTCCATCCTCACCTTAGAACGGTGGCCGGGCGTGCGACGTATAGTTTTGGCTGCGATGGGATGGGAGTGCAGTTAAAAATAAAGTGTTAGAAAAGCGAGACTGGGGTGAGGCAATGGCGGGGGTTTGAGTTAGCGCCCTACGGCTCGCACCCTTTTGTAGTCGTCACCTGGTCGCGAGTACACGATAAACATGACGTTTTCAGATAGCGATGAATTTCGCTCCGTTCACCGGTCATATACCGACGGCCGCGTCCATACCCACGATACACCAGTTTGCCGCGAAATTCGGGTACGAAAATGGGAACAGCGTGGTGCAAGAAACGCGGTATCAGGCGTCGGGTAGCGGGGTACAGTTCGCCGTGGCGCCGGCCGGAGGGGTGACCGTGGATGGTGTCAAGTTCAGACAGGCGGAGAGCGTGGTGGTGGTTAGCAGCGCCCAGCCGGGGACGGTGGCGCTGGCCGGGCTCGCTCCCATACACACGGGTAAGTAACAGGTTGTTTTGTTTTTGGTTGAAAGGGGCAGGTTGTCAATTATACTTAATGTTTTTCTTTTGCTTTGTTGTAGTACCAACGTGATGCCTAGATATCTCAATGGTACATAGTTTCTTAATTTAACAGATTTATAAACATGTACAAAGATAATAAAGAAATTTATTTATTTGCTTCCTTGGATACCTAAATTTCATTTAAGCAGGTATTTTCGTAGCAAATAATTAAAAGCTTTTGTGATAGATTAGTTAATGTAGAGATTTTTTTAAGTATATTGAGAGCCCGTTTGACAGGTTCATAGAAAAGTCTCTGTTAGCTTACCGAGAACTTAACTGACAAACGATCTACATGTCTTTCGGTCTATTCGTCTTTCGGTCGGTTAGCTATTTGTCACTATAAGAGTAAACTGTGAAACCGGGCCGGAAACTGTGAAACTTACTTAACATATTCAGTATGAAACTAACATATAACGCTGAAGAGCTTGTTCGGTTGGTAGAACGCGCCATCCTTAGGAACTACTGGCCCCATTTCAAAACATTTCTTATTTCAAATCGGAAAAGAGATTTGAAAAATTCTCCTACAAGTCCGTCACATCTGATTTAACTTAAAATCTGACTTCGTTAATTGAAGGTGGCTTGTTTTCAGCTATTTCTGCTGCAGTGTTTCAAGTGTTATAAATAATAACGGCATTTGTTTTCTTTCTTATATATTATACACGTCCACACGATAAGACCCACTGAGTCGGTTGCAGCGGGCGAACCGGTGGAAGGGTTTTTGTATTTTTTTAATTCGGACTTTTCACACTACACTATCCCAGCCCTTTGCAAAGTATCGTAAAGACTTGTGGATAGGTACTAACTAGACAACTGCAATATACTTAATATTAATAATACTTAAAATAACTGAAATAACTCATAAATTTAGGAAATGTTATATATTTACGAGTTTAATTATAGAAATACATATAACGTCTATGATCTGGGCGGGAATCGAATTCTTGACCTCTGGCGTTAAGTCCACTGCACAGGAATAAAACTCTTGGCTTCGATGTGCTGACGTTACAAGTAATGTTTAGTGAACACGGGCGTGAAGTACCAGAGCATATCATCGTCGGTGAACCTCGGCAACATCGCGTACGGCGGGCAGGCCAGCTACGTGCAGGAGAACATCCAGCTGAAGGGCGAGCGGGACAAGCGCGACTACAGGGAGGAGATACACCACGACCTCATGGCTACCATGATGTCGCAGCAGGGGGACTTGTTGAGTATGAACCTTGTTAATGACATGACGAGGAATGAGTGAGGCCCATGGAGCCCTACGCCCAGGTGCGGGTGTCCTTCGGCTGATGGAAACAGATCTCTGCTTATAGCTCATATTTATAGCATAAGTGGGCGAGCACGCATTCGGAGGCTTGTATCGACTACCGACGCACATGGACTTCCACATAATTGTTACGCAAATGTCCCTATACCCTTCAATTGCTCTCCAGAAACTCGCAAATCACACGAAACGTGACAGCGCCGCTGTTACTTTACGGTGTAACATGTGTGCATGATACACCTTTTCGGTCAATCCGGTCCTATTCAGCTACAATACAGCACGACACTACGTCTTACTAAAGTAAATTTACGAACGAGCAGTTAACGTGACCATTGAGTGAATAACGAATAGAGTCTAGATAACCAAAATTGTCGATCTGGTAAATAAATCAAGGCAACCAGCAGTGGTTATACTCTCCGAAACACGGGCGCACACCGCATCGTCCTTGGGATCAATCGCTTATCATATTGGAGCTTTCAATTTATGAAATGTCTACTTATTTGTCTCTGATTTCTTATTCCCAGTCTAGGGCAGACGTTTTCTCGTCGGTGCTAGCCGATTTGTGTGCATAGGAGCAGTGTCATACAGTACAATAAAACTACTTTTACGGATTTCATTGCGGTGGTCAAAGCAACCATGGTCACGGGTGGACGCGTCACCGGGGGGTTTCACACGTCAAACTGACAAATCCGTAAAAGCAGTTTCGTTGTAATGTGTAACATCCGGTCATAAGATATAAAAATATGTATAGGTTCTCATCATCATTATCAGACTTGCTGCTGCTGAACATTTGTTAGGTTTTTCTCACTTCACCAAAACAGGCGGTAAAATTAAGTTATAATGTTTTTATTCAAATAGAGTTATAAAAACACTTCTATAATATCTGCATATAAAGCTACCCTGCCCAGCTCACTGCCATCAGGTCGTCATCCTGGTTCCGTCCTAGTGCCTTCCAGTTTATTCGTGTGAACTATTTGTTGGAGTGGAAGGTGTTGTTTGAGCAGTCCATTGGTATGTTCAGTAAACCAGTCGCCGCTGCAGCAGGGCACTCAGCAGTTGCTCGTGGTGCTACACGAGCCCAAGGAGGCGGCGGCCCTCGCGCGCGCCATCAAGCAGGAGGTCAGGCCGGAGAGAGCGGCCGCAACTGCGCCCGCCGAGTTCATCAGTACGTAGCTTTTTATACCAAAAAAATGCCCCCTCCAAAAGGGGTTTACTCCTTTAGGAGGGCAAATCACCTGCATACCTCTAGTAAGCAGATGATGTGTTTTGTGCTCTTTTACCTCGTCCCAGCCAAGAACATACCGGAATTTTAATAAACCCACCGATTTTGTTTTGTATGATTTTTATATTCCGTTTTCCGTTTACGCCGACTTCAAACAATTCAGAACGTTTTGGTACTTTCGACCATTAGTATCCTCAGTGTTACTCATGAATAGATGACCATAAGGCAAAGCCATCGCCAAGACTCCTTGCCTCAGTTGTATGATCGATAGACGGACGCGAAAGTGGACGCGAAAATAGAACTGGGTGCCTGTCACATAATATCGGAGATAACATTAGTTACCAGTATCACGTCTGACGGAACAGCGTTACGACAGTATCCAGTCCTATCATATAATACTAATATTATAGGAGCGAAATGTATTATTGACACTGCAGTACTCTACATTTTAACTCGGAAAATTTAAACAAATTATAGTCGTAGATGTTAACTCCAGGCATAGGCGACGTAACGGACAGCTCGACCTGGCAGTCGCTGGGCGGCGGGGTGGTGGACTACCTGTCCGCCCTGCCGCTGCCGCTGCACCACCTGCTGAAGTACTCGGCGCCGGACAAGAGGGAAGAGCCGACCGTAGTCACGGTGTCCGCCAATTCGCTGCCTCCCATGTCAACCCTAACTTCGGTGAGTAGCTACTTGTAGGTACTTCAATAAGCGATAGCATTAAACTACTCGACCATACTCATAATGCTTTATCATCATTGATATACAAAAATATATAGATATCAAACTTCGAAGAAGAAAAACAAATATATAGATATCAAACTTCGAAGAAGAATACAGAACCTGCTTCATAATTAAATTAAAAAAAAAATTTGAAAGAGGTAGTGCCGTACAGGACACTACATCCTCCTGCGACGGAATTGGGCAGGCACGACAGGGGAAGTGA
>JAFELO010000941.1:626251-682872 GCA_017140195.1 Eumaeus atala | reverse complement strand
GGTGAGACCTCTGGTGGGGAGGACAACGCATCTGCGTAACAACCATGCGAATGTCCATGGGCGTCGGTAGTCATCAATATGCTTCGATTTCTCGTTTGCCACCTCATGCTATAAAAAGAAGAACGTTCCAGTTCCTGTATGTGCCACTGCAATGATTCCAGATTCCAACGAACGCGGTAAACAGCGTCGTCGTACAGACGGCGACGGTCGTGAGCCCGAACCACACGGGCGTGAACGCCAGCACGAACACCACGACCGGCCTGCCCAAGAAGAAGAAGAAGAAGAAAATACTCAAAGAGAAGAAACCGCGCCCCAAGCCGGGGGAGATCCGGCTCACTACCGCCCTGGGTACTGTTAATTGATATACCATGCACATGCGAGTGGCAGAACAGTTGTTTTTATCGTGAGAAAAGCACTTACGCTGCAGCGGCACACCCTGGATGGGGCGCCGGCCCGGCGTGGGAACTGACCCACAAAAACCTCACGGAAGCTGTCATCTGCCTTGGGGATGAGAAATCCCTGGACCAGTAACAGGGTCACCTCGTCGACAGGCTGGATGCTTATTTATAGAACACAGACTAATATAAAGCGACAGGGAGTCGGTCTTGTTCGTCTGACGGAGTGGCAGAACAGCTGTCAATAACATAAAATATATATAAATATACCAAAACAAAAATATTTTAGCATTTACCATGATAGGTTTATTTTAAGTTTATCTCATTTCTTTCCGTTTATCTCTTTTTTTTTACCTTTTTTTCATGATTAATTTCTATTTCTATAATGAAACCTAATGAATGGGTAAGCCATAATATGGTTTCGAATTCCTAACCCGAATTAACTCTGTCGACCTGGTTAGCTTTTAGCTAGGCTACGTCGAAACAAGTCTATGAAATACCCAATCAAATAACTCTTTAAGAGTAAGCGGTACCGGTCCCTGGTTTTTACACGACAAATAATTTCTTAATAAAAGATATTAACGAGTAATTAGCTCGAAGTTTAGGCCGTGTTACACCATCCTTTTGCTACTGGAGCCGTCTTGAGACCACGGATGGTATATTCTCACCTTTTATTACGCAATTATTCATGGTGTTATATACCCCGTAAAGTACAAAATGGTAACCTAAGTTAGACCTTGCGAGGCCCTTCTTACTCCGAAGTCCTTCATACTGCGAGGCCCTTCTCACAGCGTGGCCCTCCATATTGCGAGGCTCGCCTACATTTTAAACATAGAATATAACAAATCTATCATTCATCTAGTCATTACTGTCGTAGCTATTCTTTTTGTACAGTGTTAAAATGTCTATAGCAATTATGTTTGTAACAAGTATGTTTATATTTGAGATTTAATTCTAGTGTTGAGGATGTCTGTGGGTGTTGGTTACTAACCATAACGTAACCCGGCTGCTCGTCCCCTATGTCATTAAAAAACTCAATAACATTTTATGTCTGCAGATGGCAGCACTCTCTACTGCTGTCCGGAGTGCCACATGGCGTACCCGGAGCGGGGGCTGCTGGATCAGCATCTAGTGGGACACACGATGGAGAGGAGGTACGAATTAGTTCTTTACATACATCAGCTTCTTTAAATCCGTGAACCACGGTTGCATGACCGATTCACCTGTTAGCACACTCGAGGACGACGGTTGTATGGCAGGCTCACATGCTAGTACCTCGCATCTGTAGATCACGGTTGCATGACAGGTTCACCTGCTTATCGTTTCTCATCTCCGTGGACCAACTCAGCATATCAGGTTTCGTGATCACCCATTAGTTCCTCATCTCCGTGGTTCACGGTTGCATGTCAGGTTCACCTGCTTATCGTTTCTCATCTCCGTGGACCAACTCAGCATGTCAGGTTTCGTGATCACCCATTAGTTCCTAATCTCCGTGGTTCACGGTTGCATGTCAGGTTCACCTGCTTGTCGTTTCTCATCTCCGTGGACCAACTCAGCATGTCAAGTTTCGAGATCACCTGTTAGTTCCTCATCTCCGTGGATCACGGTTGCTTGTCAGGTTCACCTGCTTATCGTTTCTCATCTCCGTGGACCAACTCAGCATGTCAAGTTTCGAGATCAACTGTTAGTTCCTCAACACCGTGGACCACGGTTGCTTGTCAGGTTTACCTGCTAGTTTATCATCTCCGTGGATCACGGTTGCTTGTCAGGTTACCTGCTAGTTTCTCATCTCCGTGGATCACGGTTGCTTGTCAGGTTTACCTGTTAGTTCCTCATCTCCGTGGATCACGTTTGCACGTCAGGTTTACCTGCTAGCTTCTCATCTCCGTGGATCACGGCTGCTTGTCAGGTTTACCTGCTAGTTCCTCATCTCCGTGGATCACGGTTGCTTGTCAGGTTTACCTGCTAGTTCCTCATCTCCGTGGATCACGGTTGCACGTCAGGTTCACCCGCTTATTGTTTCTCTCCTCTGTTCTGTTGTGTTCGCCAGGTTCATCTGCGATATCTGTAACGCGGCGCTGAAGCGCAAGGACCACCTGACGCGCCACAAACAGTCGCACAACCCGGAGCGGCCGCACGTCTGCTCCGTCTGCCTGAAGGCGTTTAAGCGCAAGGAACAACTAACGCTGCATTTCGTCATCCACTCTGGGGAGAAGAGGCACGTGTGCAATGAGTGTGGGAAAGGTACAATAGAAAATAGAATAACACGCTTTTATTTAGGATAGTTAATACATACACTGTTACACATTTCTACATATAATTATATTTGATACAGCAAGAAAATAAGATTATTACACAAAACAAAAAGTAAAAAAGTATACAGCAAAACAAACAGGGAAATGAAACGAAAATACATGTAAATATTAATAACTACGTACGATACATGACTATGTATGGGAAAAATGCGCAACAGTGTAACTAAACCCTTAAACGGTAACCACTCAGTTTGATGGCTGTGTTACCACCCCCCGGGAACGCCATAACCCTGATTTTACGTAGTGGTAACGTGACAGAATATCTAACACATAATTTACTATGACTTATAGACAACATTTTAAAAGTTAACTATGGAATATTCGCCAATCTCTACACAACTGGATAGTTGATACCAACACATGATATGTGTGTTGAACTCCGAGAGGCGCGAGAGACTAAGAGGAACATGATTCTAAATGGTGAAAGGTAAAACTTTTCAGCGATGTAACTACTGTGGAACGTTACGTTCTGTGTTGAGCTCAGCATAACGTTACACACTTCACACAATGTTACTCTGTGTAATATTTTTTCATACAACGGACATTGAATTCATTGTTATGGAGTTATAATCTAGTAATTTGAAAGAGGCCTAATCCAAGCAGTGGACTGGTAATGATGATGATAATTTAATAAAAATATAGTGACTCTACTACCTCGCGTCTCACTATACTGAGGATACAACTAAATATACCTATGTACCTATATAATATTTTCACTTATCGCGTATGCGTTTTAGAGATAAGTATTACCATTATTTATCTCTAAAACGGTGTTTCTTTAAATGGCGTGAATGACGAATGGAACGTTTTTGCGTTCGTTGATATAGATTTATGTCCAGTAGTGGACGGATAAAGACTGATGATGTGGGTGCGATTGCTCCTTTATTCACATATTATCGTATCTGCAGGCTTCTACCGCAAGGACCACCTGAGGAAACACACGCGCTCGCACATAGCGCGGCGGGTGAAGGCGGAACTGTCCCAGCAAGTATCCACAACCCCTCTCACACAGGTGCGCAACACACATACAGACACACGCACACACACACACAAACGCACACGCACACACGCACGTATACACAGGCACGCCACCTTTACCGACCTAAGGCAAAGCAGCGCAGGCTACGCATATAATAATGATTGATGATTAAGAGAATCTGCTCTAGACTGGCCGCCGTTCCGTAATAAAAAGTAAACCTCTAACAATTTCCCCCTTTGATTTACAGCCAGTACCTGCACCAGTCCTGGAGCCGTCCTGACAAAACGACGACAAGACCGATCTGCTGACACTCATAGCCGCAGCCAAAGACGCCTTTTGACAGTAGCCCCAACATTTAACACTTAATTCAAATAGCCAGCAATAACTAGAAGCCTTTATATAAATATTTTACGCCTAAATACATCCAATAGAACTAAATATAAACGTAAAACACGGTCAGTGTATATACACTACTGCGATGTGCCTCCCGCTACCCCGCTCACCCTCTTGCCTTACGATGGTTGGCACACTGCATCAGAGCGCCACTATGACGTCGCCGACGCCAACGATACCCGCACTGTCACTGGGTTGTACATCTAGGGTACATAAATGATTTAAAGCGGTATCGTTCGTCTATTTTGAATGCGACCGTAAAAAACCTGTTGTATTTGCGTATAGCGTAGACCGTAGCTATTCTCCAGTATTTTCTTCCATTTTTATCATCTTATAAATACCGGGCGCATAGAAGTTAAGTAGACGCGACCATAGAGATAACATAGATAGAGAATGGATGCCATAGGCAGGTGTATGACGGCGCCGTGTTGGTGAACTTAGAAGAAAGATGAGAATGTAGTACTTTAGGTAGAGGTAGTGCCATGCTGTATAGGGGGAAGTAGTGCCATGCATAGTACATGACACTTCATCCTCCTATGTAACGGGATTGGGCCGGCACGATCGGGGAGGTACCTTTCGCTCATATAATACCGCCGTAAAATGACATCTTCAGTGTGGCTTTTAGTGGGAGGGCCACGCATCGGCATAGTAATTATGTGGATGTTCAAGGGCGTCGGTAGTCGTAAAAAAATCTGTAATTTTTTTTATCTAATCTCGCATGTGTATTACGCAGAGAATTAAATCAAAAAAGATACACACTACATTTGATGTGTCTTTAGCCTTACTTTTTAGGCTGACTTCTCTACTCTATCTATATTATCTCTATGGATGGACGGCCGACAGAATGATCACCCATGTATACAAACAAGAAAAAAACTGCAAATGCAGTTTCTGGTACGTTTCTGAGCAATACTAACTAATACATCTGTGCACCAGTTAGGCTCCTCATAAAATGAAGGTTAGATGTGCCCATAATATGTTTAAGATGGGATCATATGTTTAACATACGCAAGATGCAAACGCGGTACAAAATTATGGGTTAAGCATTATGTACATTTGTATATACAAAAGCATGTGTTATAAACGAACAGTACCTGCGCTCGCTTCTGGGGTCTAGATTGTTAGGGTTTTGGTCAGTGGCGACACAATACGACAGAATGCCACGGGTCCCAACCCGAACTAAGCAAAGGATCATATAATTCCCAGAGTGATCATGGGAGAGAGAAAGGAGCATTTCTGATGAATTTGTCACAGATCTCAAGCTGATATATATTCTAGCCGGAGGCGGTAAATAATAGTTTCAAATCTCTCCAGAATGGTGCTAGACGACTCGAAGAGGCGAACCGAAATCTACACACATTTGCAATAATGGCGCCACCTACAATCCAGACTACCTATTGTTCCAGACAATTTGCACCCCACTCCTAATCTCTACACTCCACACCGCTTTTCCGATTTTGTATAAATCCCGAGCTTCGGCTATCATGGTGTAGCTTAGTTTCGGACATGCAATAGTCATTTTTATAAATCTGAATAGTACTCTTAGGTAGCGGTATGTAAGTTGATCCTTTTCACTTTGAATACGCAGTAACCCAACACGGTCTCAGAGGAGCCGAACTAATTTCGAAGTGTAGCTTGCTGTGTGTTCATACACTCGTATATGCCAAAATTTCATTAGTCGTAAGTAATTTGTATTTCTTTGTGGGTACTAGGATAAATATATCTTTTACAATATACAATATAACACCCAATGTCTAGGCGCCGGTGCGTGAAGAGGTGACAGTTTCCTTATTTTCTTTTAAAATGTTAAAGGTAAAGAAAATATAGAATATCATATAATACAATTTTTATATGATTCTGTCTGCTACCTATTTGATAATCGATAATTTCGTACCCCACTTATTAGACAGACAGATATCTGTTCATGCGCCATCTTGGTTGCGAATACTGCCTAAATATTTGCACAGTTAGAATGATTTAGATGATAAGTACGTTGAGTAATCGTTATATATAAAGCCTTTCTATGAGAGAGAAGAAGAAAAAAGGCGAGCCAATTTTAACAAAGATAGACTATGGAATGACATAGAAGGAGCGCCAACTGTGTATGTAAAGTGTGCGATAAAATACATTTGTTTGGCTAAAGGTACGTGGTGGCGCCACTGGTGCTTAACACTAAGTTTCCATTGATCATTTCGACTCATTTAGCGCTATTCTGAAGGGATTGGGACCGTTTTGACGGTCAAGCCCATAGTCTTTTTTATAATTACTCCACCTATAATGTTCCTCAAGTTCTTAAGTCTGGAACTTGAGAACTTTGGCGATTTTTTTACTCAGTACGAATATCATGCTTAAATGAATATGGAATAGTCGAAGTGTTCCGCGAGGAATGTATTGTCCTTTGATGGCACAAAATGTAAATATCTAATTGAAATTTAAAAATAGCGTAATATGTAGCCAAAATAATTATTTTACATGTTCGGCGTTTTTCTGTGATCAAATTTTGTAATATTTATATATATATAATTTATTCAAAGTTATAAAAGCGTTGGTGATATTTCGAATTAATTTAAAAAATAATGTTATTTTTATATGCTGTTGATTAAATAGTTTTATAGCATTTTGTTCTTTTCAAACGTTTAGAATCTTTTTAAATTATAGTCATAATGTAATTGTTACATCTATAAAAATAAATTTGTTCTTTATTGCTTTTTATTTATATGAATGAATAATATCACAGTGAGGAATTAATTTAATACTACCATTTTTTTTCTTATAGTTAATGACTAAGTTTATTTTGTCATCGATTTAACATCAAACTTAAACTAATATCGATCTTAATTCCTGATGTAAGTAACGTGTCCATCACAAGTCATTATCGGCTCGATTTCATTCGACGTTGGTTGGACGTTGGCTCAGTCGATAACGTGGCGCTTGGCGCGCGTGTTACGCCAGAGGTCGCGGGTTCGTATCCTGCCTAGGTCATGGAGGTAAATATATGTATTTACATAATAAAAATCTTATATATATATATATATATATATATCAATATTAAATATATTTCCGTTGTCTAATATCTGTAACACAAGTCGGTACTTAGTGCGGGAGACAAGGCGACAACGTGGTGTGATACGTTCACACATATTATATATATATATATATAATATACTCGCATTTTTCAATGCATGCCAAGACAGCTTGTCCCCAGCTTCACCCTACCTACCTGGGCAGTCTAGTTAATCCTGTTCACTAGTCGATGGTCGACCAATCAACATTGGTAAGACCTCCAAAGTGTGGTCTCCACAAGAGAAATAATATATTTAAAGACCAGAGACAATAAATTATAACTGACAATTAGTTATAACTAATAAATATTGCTAATAAGCTAATGAAGGCTTAAACATTTGTTTATAACATAATTCATATTACCGTTACTACTCTGACATTTCTAAAATGAAGTTCAGATGTGTTCACTTATGAATTAGAATCCCTGTAGTTATTTGCAAGTAGCTGTTACTCACGACACCGTCCGCGAAGACTACAGACAAAATTTCGAAAAAATTAATGTCGCCACTGTCATATCCATCACTAATTAGAAAGAAAATGTAAGATTTTTATACATGTATGGGCTAGTAACTTCACAAACTAATTACTTATACAATATTACTGTAATCAATAGAGGTGGGCACTCGGCATTTGCCTGACCAATATACACATATACTCCTCATATTGGAGCGACACAACGACGGGCGCTAAGGACTCATGTGAAACGTGATGTAGACCAAAACAAATTGTAGCCTATACTCAGCCTGTACCCAGAACAAATATTAATAGCGACAAAATAAAGAGGTTTCAGAAATTATAGTCTACATACAAACATCCAAGAATGTTTTTTTCATTGAATTGTGTTCAAGTTTAAAAATCGGCCTCAGTCATTTTACATCCAAGAAAGTTTTTTTAATTATCATTGAATTGTGTTCTGTTCAAATTCAAACATCGGCCTCAGACATTTTTAGGAATTGTGTATAATATACAGAAACACTATTTTGACAGTTTTATTATCTGTAAAGATAGAAAATAGATTTTATAAAACAGAGGCGGGGTTTCGCCCCTAGACCTCCCAACGTTTCAATACTAATCCCATCATGACTTTTGTAGACGTTACGCGTTAGATAAATGGCATAGCCATTGTGATTCTGAACTACCGAGACGACGGACCGAGGTCCAAATAATTTTCTGGCGCAATTCGACTCAGCCGTATTCAATCCGGCTAATCGTTGGCCCACCATAGAACAAAACGGCCCTATTTCTGAAAACACCGTAATGAAATTTTCTAAATTTTTATTAAAATGAGCTTTATATACCCTCTCGGTGAGTCAGAATTGCACTTATTTAAAATCTATATAATAAAACAGGAAAAAATTGTGTCTCTATATTCAACATTTTTCAAAAACAAAAAATGATGAGGTGACTTTGACGCAGTTTGACTTTATACGATATTCAATAAAGCTAGCCTAATAAAGTGAATCATTATCCGCCTTTATTCGATACGTTTTAGTTCCTAATTTTGACACTGACGGCGTTGCTTGACATGACAACAACAGTGGTGTCGATTGCAGAATACAGAGAAATTAAAAACTATTCCCAGATACGTTTCGAAGCCTTCCTGGTTAGGTTATTTTTTTATTTGCACTCAAATGATTTCACTATTAATATGCCAACTAATTTCCGTCCTGTACCGATCACTATCACCACCTAAAATCAAGAGATTCCATGAGGCCAAACGTTAGCCGCATACGAAGAACGTCTCTCAATGACAATCTGGCTAATCGTTAACCTGTCACAAAACAAAACGGCCCTGTTTTTTGGAAATAGCTAGCCGTAATGTTATGCGGGGATTTATACAATACGGCTACGACATATACATAAGGCGGTCCTAATGCAAGTGCAATAAGTATATAAATAAACAATAGTAGCAATTTCTTTCTGTGTATGAAAAAGGGAATACTTACACATAACAAGCAGGGCGACTGTCAAAATAAAAAAAAGATAGATTCAAAATATTATATTTTGTACTCCATGTTACATTATTTTTGAACTTACACAATAAAATCACAATGCACCTACCTAGTAACGAGAGGAACTTCCAAGATAAATAGTTAAGACATTTTTGGTACGGCATGGCACCTACTGTGTGATTACATCATAATTTGCTTAGTAAAGATTGAGTTTATGCTAAAGATATGTACAACGTGAGTATTGAATAACTTAGACTAACTAAATGTTTTACAATGAGGTTATTATTCTTACTGCATTAGTACATAAAGTCAGCTGATAAAATCAAATGAACTAAAATCTTGGACAATTGACATATTTGCAAATTTACAACTGAGCGTCAAATATGATTTAAATTATGAGTACTATATTTTTATAAACTAAATAACATTATATAATTAAATTCGTAGTTTTAGAATATCTAATAATTCAAAACCGAGAAGTTACAAGAACTATGAATGAAAAAGGAATAATATCATTAGTACTCTACATATAACTTTGTCTAGTATAAATGTAATTAATATGAGTCGGCACTCAAAGGACTCAAATCACACAATTTTTTAGAATGATACAACAATGAAGAACTTGTTAAATTACGATTATATTCTAAATATATTATTTATTTATTGACAATGTACATAGAGTAGAGTATTAAATTAATGTAAATTTATAATGACTTTTACACTTATAATTTGTATCTAGTTTATTTTGAAATTATACAATAAATTTGTTTACATATTTCAAGAATGTGAGTGCATTTAGTCTACAAAAAATCCTAACCTACATTATTGTTATAGTGAAATTCGTTAAATAAAAACATTACGTATCGTTGAAGGTTGTAAATAGAATAAAACCTAGTATATCAACTTGTGGCACTCCAAATATATATTTTCTTGCATGTGATAGGATATTAAGTATGTCATATTTAAAAATCGTATATCTAAAACGAATTATTGTGAAAAATAACTACTTGATTTACAAAGCCATAAAATAATTTAAAAGTATCGTCATCGTTATCATCCCTTATCGGTCAACTACTGGTCATCGGCCTGTCTCAATGAACGCCAAGACGTTCGATCTCCTGCTACTAGCGTCCATCCCGGACCGGCTGCCACACAAAGAAAGCCTTCCTACCTGGTGAAAGGTCGACCAACACTTCGTTGTCCTAAACGCGGCCTCCACTCCAGAACCTCACTGGCCCACGTGCCATCTGTTCTTCTGAGTGTGTAACCAGCCCATTGCTACATCAGCGAGCTTATTCGTCGAGTCTTATCGGATACTTTAGTTCTCTGCCTTACGACAACGTTACGAATTCTGTCGGCCAGAGAAACAGCCAACATACCACGTTCACCAGACCTAAATTGTGAGACCGTGTTTCGGCCCCAGAGGTCATCGCGGGGAGAACGCGTTGGTTTTTAAAAGTATATGGTTCACTTATTGATAACTGTATTTAAAGCGCAATTAAAACTGTTCCTGGGTAGGCAGCCTTGCTATAAGTACACCATAAATATATTTTATTCTACAACCGATTTTTTTTTTACTCAGTATATAATCATAACATTCTTTTTAATTATTATCGAATACATTATTATTTGTTTTTCATATAAGGCTGATTTTAGTCTCACGCCGACGGCACGCGCACCGTCAGCCCTGATGGCCGAGATATATGAACTTTTAGGAAGCGGTTTTTGGTGACGCGTAGCTATCAGCGCGCACGGTGGTTAGCGCTGGTAGCTACGCGTCCGTACGCGTCGTGCGTCGGCCCCGCGTAGCTGTCGGCGCTGACGATCGCACCAGCGACTCTGCGTTCAGTGAGCGTTTTAGTGTGAAGCGGAGCGGACGTCGTCAGCGCGTACAGTCATGGCGAATCGCGAAGTGTTATGTTTAATTACTAATAATATGTCATTTACGTTATTTTTTTTTGTCTTACCTATAATATGAAACATAACAATAATAAATACCTATGTTGTTTTCTTACCTATACTTTGCCATGATTACACATAATTATAAAACGAATAAATATGTTTTTTCTTACCTTAAAGTCACCATTAGTCGTTCAATCGGTGGTATAGGCACGGTTCGTAAGCTGCAATGGACCAGTTCATCCTGTATCTTTGCCAGAAGTTCGTCTAAAGTTCTAGTTGACATTCGAAAGTAATTAAAGAATTTACTTTCGTCAGCCCTCAAAGTGCCATATAACAAGACAAACTCTCCTGCAACGGCTCTCTGCTCAGTCAATGGATGAACATGGAGTCTTCGTCATCGCCGGTTTTTATTTTTTTGGAATACATAGTACAAAGCAGCAATAATTAATACACTCCGCATTTTGTCGTCGTCTGTACGGTAAGGCGGTCAGTACGAAACTAAAATGAGCCACGCTGAGCCTCAGCGCTGACAAACAATGCGCTGACGGTGAGCGCGAGACTAAAATTAGCCTAAAAAAAGATATTGACACGAGTAGAAGTCATTGCCGTCATTAAAAACAATGGCTATTTTAAATAAAAATATTAACATATTTACACAATTTTGGTCCCAATGTATTCGGAATAATAAGAGAGAATGTTTAATTTGTACTTATAGAAGGACAGTCCATACTGCCAACAGAACTGTTTACTTTCTAAATTTTCTCAATAAATTAGACATGAAAACCGAGCAGCGTAGGGATGATTCACGCGAATTAGTGGATGGAATGAACTTTTCGGGTGTAATATTAGTCGTACTATTTGTAGTAAGGGGGAGCGCCAATCATAGTGCATTACATCCTCCACACACATGCAGGCGGAATTGGGCCGACACGACCGGGGAGGTGACCCATTGGGGGATGGGGAAGAGGAAGGCAACCGATCGGCATAGTAATTATGTTTATGTTCATGGGCGTCGGTAGTCGTATAACTGCTCCGATTTCTCGGTTGTGCCGTATTCTATATAAAAAAAAGTAATCTAGCACTAGGTACCAGGTAATTCTCTGTCAAAGTCATTCTTTTATTTTCTCACGTTTAGTGTCTAAATTCCAAACAAGGGGGCGCGACATGATAGTTAAAGCTGTTTTTATCTTCGTCTCCTATTTGCCGGTCAAAAGGAATGTACTATACATTCAAACACAACGGGAATAATTTATGGATGAGTATTTCGTTTAACCAGCATAGTGGCGCTACGTGGACTCTGAGGCCTGTGGGTCGACGGTGAAGGCCCTCTTCTCCCCGTTGTCCATGGACATCACCATCTGGTACGGCACTTTGATCTTGAGAGGCACTCGTAGTTTCGTATTCGATGGTGCCTGAAATGTAAATGGATTTCCTCTTCATCAATTCACTGATAGTTGACTTTGAGGCGGCTAAAATATAAGTATCAGATGTGTTTAAAAAAACCAGCGAAAATCAATCTATTAAGTAAGTAGTAGCGGACAATACCTGTCAATATTTTATTGATAATCCGCGTTATTAATGACGTTACCATGAACTGTTGACCCACAATCAATAAAGTAGTACACAATTATAATCACATCACAGGTTACAAAAAAGTATTTGGTCTGATGTGGCTGATTATATAAATGTTAAATCTTCACGATGTTGTTCGTGTGTGTACGCGTGCGCACGGGTTCGCGTGTGCGTGCTTGCGTGTGTACCGTGTACTCACATGTATGGTGATCTCCGGGCGGACGTCCTTGTTGTTGTTGAGGGCGGGTAGCTGATCAATGGGGAACAGGTCGGGGAGGAGTTTTTTCATCTTCAAGTTGTTACTCCTGAGGCGCGCGTGCACTATCATGTGCTTCTGCAGGTGATCCTTTCTGTAGAATCCTGTTCAAAAATTGATATTCATTATTCTATCTATGGTTTGGAAATAAAGAAATAAAAAATTGGCTTCTTGGTGAAGACTGAAGCTTCCTGCTTAGGAACGAACATGATTCTGAAGTGAAGGGCGTACGTGTTATGACGTAAGCGAAGTAGGAATATAGAAGCGTTACTGTCTCATTGTTACACCTCGTATGTATTATTTTCATTTGGAGGGCTTACACATAGTTTACCAAGGTGTAAACTCAGAAAAAATTGTTATAGAAAATTATTGAAAACGCACCAATTATCAGTAGGATTACATAAATTTTAACAAACCGAATCTAATGTGATTAGGAACGATTTCATTTTTGGACCGACCGACAATGACGTCACTGCATTCACATCAAGAGGCGTAACAACATCGTTTGGGATCTCCATGATAATAGTTAAATTAGCCATCATAAACATTCTTACATCGGGGTGCATCTGTCCCATCTGCGGGAGAGTGGGGTGGTGGAACCCCCTTTTGACCACAAACCTAGTCTCGTTCTCCGTCGAGCACTCACAGCAATCCTGTGAAGTAGTATCGGGCTTCCCTCCGCGTCCACAGCATAAGATCCGAAAAAAAGATTGTTTGGGTCCTCTGGTATATTCACTACCGGATGAGGCCGCCTCTAGGCTGTGTCTCAACATAGAGACACCCAGTGAAGACGCACCTACGGCACTGTCCTTGCAGACTGGCCACCCTATCACTACGCTACTGTTCCGACGTAAAGAAAGTATGCAGTGCTCACCCTTCCTGCAGTCGGGACAGAAGACCGTCTTGACGCCGGTGTGTATGTGCTGGTGTATCTTGTAGTGGTCCTTGCGCTTGAACGACTTGCCGCACACCTTGCACACGTACACGCGCCGCGGGCACGGGATCAGCGCCTCCTCCTCCCCGCCCTCGCCGCCGTCCGCCCCCTGCCCCGCCTCCTCGGGATACTCGTTCACCACCACCTGGGGGAAAGGCGATAGCACCTTGTTACAGTGATATATGTGAAAATTTTAGTACATACTGTCTATGGGTAATGTCATGATGCGTTGCAGCCGAATAGAGCCGGCACAACCGGGGAGATACTGTCGCATTTCGTGGTGTTTGTGAGTAGCTAGTAATAAGTTCACTACCCAATTGAGGGGACATGTTTAAAGCAGGCAAGCCATTATCTGCATATCCGCATGTTAATGGTAGTTAGTGGTCACCAAATTGCTCCGATTCCACATTTGGCACCATAAACGATAAAAATATATATCGATAAACCTATGTTATCGATACTAAAATATCTGTGTCCGCTATACCGACAAAGTTTGATTTTATGAATTCTAGTGATACTTTTATATTTAACTTAAATGCCCTTGAAAAAACACACAGACTATAAGGCCAGATGAGGCAAGCCATACTAAGTGTTACGTATAATATGTACCATGCTAACGTATGCTACGTGTAACGTGACGTGCGGCTGAAAGACTAAACAAATGTATGCGTTGGTTCCTTGTTTCCGAATATGCATTTGTTTTGTTGCTTCACTATTATAATAATATTGTATATCACAGGTCTTGACTCCGACTGTTATTAGGAATTAAACAATTCCATTACAAGTTGATCCGGAATTCGAATCCGCTTAAGAACGATTGCATGCTGAACGTACTTTTTATAGGATAAGGGACAAATGAGCAAGACGTAGGTGACTACTGCCGCCTACACAGACCCGCACAACCCAAGGTTTAGCAGGCGCGTAACTGTCCTATTCTACATTATGCTCTAAGCCTACGGCTTCACTCGTTCACTAATACAAGTTAGTCACCTCTAATAATTCCATAGGATTATTTTCTTTCTTGGCATCGAGCAGTGGACTCTCGGCCTCACCGTCGCCATCTTCCAGCTCCTCGCTGCCCTCCTGAGAGCCGTTGAGGCACGGGTGCTGCTCATATAAAGCTACATCATAAAAACCTGAAAACAATAAAGTGACATAAACTATTTTTCGTATAAGACAAACCAGCTATTAAAGTGGATGCCGAGGACTGTTCGCACAGACCTCTATACTCGCATATGCAAGTTAGTGTTGCCCCATAGGTATTCTGGGACTCGTGATACTTGTGAGCGAATTATTTAAAACATTTTCAAAATAAAAAAGAAACTTTCGGAAAAAATTTAACTTGGATGTACTTTCGACAAGTGCCATAGAGATAATGTAGATAGAGCAGTGAAGCCAGCCTAAAACGCATAAGTATAAATCGAAAATCTCTGCCTTTTTTTCATTTATTTCTCTGCGCAGAGCACACGCGGAATTGGATGGACTGAGATGGTAATGCATTCTCAGCTTGATTCTATATTAAACAAAACGGACACTCAAACAAAGAGAAGTCAGAGAGTGCACTACATTTGCTGTCTCTTCCAGGCAGCTGACAGTCTGGCTTCTTTTCTCTATGTATACTCTTTTTCTTTCTTTCTTTTCTCTATCTCTATGATAGCCACTAGTTGCCAATAAACGCAAATTATATTTTTTCTGAATATATTTTTTGTATGAAGCTACTTGCGAACTCTGAAAATCATTAGAATAACGAATTATTTACAAACGCTTTGTAGTTTTTATTAAAAGTGAAAGAGCATCAGTCGATTTTTATCACGTGGTCCCAAACACCGATGATAATACAGCTCACATACAGTGTGCAAAACAATACCGCATGTCAAATGTTATTCGTTCGACAGGTGCTATAGTGCAGGCGCTGGAGGTATTTCAGTATGTATGATTTGAGGATCGACAACTTCTAGAAGGAAAGAAAGAAAATGTTTTATTTGCTTGAATATGGGTACACAAGTAGAAGGATTGTTAGGATATCTGAGGAAAAACTGAATGTTGCTGGCATTTGTGGTGGTCCCTTTTAGTACCCTCCCGCATCGCGCCTCGTAGTATGTGCTCGGTCGCTCGTCAATATACCTTTAGATTAATAAATTATGTTTGTCACATTTATGCTCAACGGGGTTCAGTTTTAATTAAGCCCGTCCGCAGTGCTACAGCTGTACAATAATTGGTAACAAGGTCAATGCGCAGGTGTTTAGGTGTTGACACGGTGGCGATCCATGGTGAGACTGACCTTCGTTGCACGTGGAGCACCAGACGGCCTTGCTCACGTGCCTGGTGTGCACGTTGTAGTGCACCTTCAGGTGCTGTTTCCTCTTGAATTTGCGGTGGCAGATGGTGCACTCGTGGTTACCGCTGCCCTTGTTGGCAAGCGGCCACGCGTTGCTTTGATTCTGTAATTAATTGCTCTTATTGCAGCTTAACGTTAGAGATGAAACGTATTTTCACCGCATGCCGGTTAACACTTAGGCCGGATATTCGGGAATCCGGTCGTACTTTCATTTTGTTTACTAGACAGTTGAGCCTCGCATAGTTCGCGACATTTGTTTTAATAAGCAAAATAACCGGCGTCGCGCGGTCGGGTAGATAGCTATAGTCCATTTCATGTTTAAGAAAGATAACCTAAACACATTATTAGCACCTAAACAGCTTGTTATACATTAGCAAATGCGTTGCCTGCCTTGATGAAGGCATTCCAACTTTATGGTGCATCGGCTATTTACAAACCGCAAGAGACGCGATAGCAAAGCTATCACTTTTAAAGCGGTATACCATTATGGCTTGTTCTATGGTTACAACCATAGAGATAACATAGATAGACGGCGATTGACCGTCTTGGTTAATAGTGAAGGAAAATGTGAAACACTATACCATCTTTGTTTATCTAATTTGGCATGCGCATTGCGCAGAGAGAAATAATGAAAAAAGAGACAGAGAGTGAGCCACATTTGCTGACTCTTTCAAACTAGACGGCCGCGTTTTAGGCTTTCTTTCTCTACCTATATTATCTGTATAGGTACCGTATAACGTACGCGAGAGGTCTCAATGTTCGTGTTGGTCCGATTCCGATGTCACTACCTCGTACTCCATGCCGGGGTCGTGTCAGCCAAATTCAGCTGCACTTCCTCCTACGGTAGGTGTACATGGTGCTATCACAAGTACATGGACATTACGGAGACTCACAATTTTGACGTGCATTTGTTGGTTGGCCGGGGCGGCGTGCCTGTCCTGCTCGAAGGGCCGCACGTGCGACAGGTTCACGTGCACCAGCAGCTGGTCCGACGTGTGGAACGCTACAAAAACAAACAAACATTCACAATAGAATAATTATAAACATATTTTCAGGTACTTATATTATCAGGCTTGTGACGTCAGTACATCTGTCATACCAGTCCACCCGCGAAAATGGTAGCTGTAAAGCTTCTGAAACGTCGGGATTGTGAAATACTTAACAAACCGCGATAAAATCTATTAAAGGTAGTTTTATTATAAAATAAACATTCATTGCATTATATACTTTTTTTATTGAAACCAGGGGCGCCCAAACTTTTTATTTTAGTGGCACCAAATTAAAGGATTTTCTTTCGGTTCTAAGTTTTTAAGAAAAATATGCGCTATTTTAATTCATATTTTACTAACGATCCGGCCCGGTTTCGCCCGTGAATAACACGGGCCGAATTATCTCCTTAACAAATTATACACAAAACCTTCCGAGGGAATCGCTCTATACACTGGTGAAAAACCCTTGAAAATCCGTCCGACTTTGAGAAATTCGATCACGTACAGAGATACTGCTTTTGGGTACTTTATTTTATATATAAGATAGAAATATAGATTTTACTTATTCGGGATGTGAAACTAAATGGTGGATATTTTCACTATCTATAATAACATTATCATATTATTGTACTAAAACCATCACCAAAACACATCTTATGTATGTGTATAAATTTCTCGTCAATCGGTTAAGCAATCCCAAAAAAATCTTCTGTTTTAATCCCTATTCCCGTATTCCAGAATTTAACTATAATATACGCGCTATTTGTTTTCAGTATAGAATTATTGTAATCAATTTGTAATATGTGTGTGGATCTTTTTCATATTATAAAGTTAATTTCAGACATTGTGAAATAAATAAAAAAAGTCTCAGTTTACTTGTACTTCATCTCAATTTAATAGTAGGATAACAAGAAAGACGGTGGTAAGAACACGCCATACTTGAACACTGTGAGGCTCGCTCGTTTATTTAAGCGTTTAATAGGTACCTTATAGTAATAATAATAAAATCTGTGGACTTATCACATCACGCTAGCCCAGCCCTGTGCCAAGTACCGTAAGGACTTGTTGTGACACAAGTTGAAATATATTTAATACATTTCTTAAATATTTAAAACGTTTATTTTACAAGTACAATTTCACACATATATAAACATCCACGACGTAGGCGGGATTCGAAACTGCGACGTCTGGCGTGCCACGATTATCCGCCACGTTGCGGACTGAGCCAGCCGGCCGTCAAGTGACCTAACAGTTGCAGCCACCTCGCGCCCCCCTTTCTCTCGCCCAGTAACCGCTGGCCGACGTGCCGAGGCCCACCACCTACTCTTTGCGACTAGCGCTTCGCCAACTTTCACACGCCACACTGTCTAATGTCTCACAACTATTAGAAGTTCTATGTTTTTTTAGAGTTTACTCTTTAAGATATTATTTAAGGCACGCTGTATGAAAAGAATATGAAGGGTAAGATCGTTTGAACAGTGACATATCATTGTGACATCAGCGTAACGCTTTACCGCGCTTTCGTCGCTCAGGTGAGGTACATGCGACCCTTCAGTTCAGAATCATGTTTTTTCGAGAAAACTACGGTCACGTGTCACAAATAGTTTCTTATAGTATAGGAGGCAAACGAGCAAACGGAGCAATCCGCATAATTAGTATGCCGAAGCATTGCCCTCCTTTCTCCTCCCCCGTACCACCTCGGCCGTGACGGCACAATTCCGCAATGTCGGATGGCATTACATCTTACTATAATACATGCTATAATAGTTTTTCAATCACTTTACGTTCTTAGATGTGGAAACCATAGATGTTATGGATAGAGGGAAGTCACCCCAAAACGCAGCCGTCTATGACGAAAGAGACAGCAAATGTAGTACACTCTCTGTCACTCTTTTTTCATTTATTTCTATAGAGAAATAATAGTGGCCGTCATATACCTGCCTATGGCATCCCTTCTTTATCTATACTATTTCTATGGCGTTACCACCACAGGGGGTTACCCCTGGCCTACTTCACTTCCTCTTGCCTACTTAACATTGCTGCGTCCTACGAACTCTAATATTGCATACGAGACTCCGGAATTCCCCTCCAGGGAGCGTACTTTTTTGTGAGATATTCGTTTCTAAAGTGGTAAAAATTCCGCCACGCTCCACACTATAACTTGTTAATTGTTGCGTGAAATTTTGTTAAAAAGAAAACTCAAATAATGAATATAATGACAGCATAAGTCGATTCTTGACCCAGTGGTACGATGTACGTACATAAAAATCTCCTGGTTATAGTTTCATTATGATTGAGCATCATGGCTAGAGGTATAAGGAGAACTACAGTATGTGCCCATACTGTAGTGCCCCATATACCTCTAGCCATAAATATTGTAACAAAGAAGAAAATTTACTTGCAAATAAAATTGGATACTTTCGCAGTGTGTCAGTTTATTATACAATTATAAAACAATTAAAAATATAAAAAGCTTAGTCCTTTGAACGTTGAGACCACTTATAAATATAAGCGCGCACTCTTTCCGTGGGGAAATTCTTCACTACCTATCGTGTATATTCTTTTACGGTCTCAAAATTATCATGGGGTTTAGAGCAAGCTGTACTCTCTAAAACTGACCACATATCATAATCCAGCGGATTAAGGTCGTGACCAGACGATGTAGTCTTCAGCTGGAGCTGCAGTGCGGAACATTCGTTTTAACCAAGATAGGGTGGTTCGAGCTTTACGATCTGTTTTCGAGTCTTGCTGACCACACTTGATTATTGAACATGGTATTATTAAGGGCTTAACTACCCTCTCAAGATACCTTTACACAAAAATATAGCCCAGTCACCCCTTCATAGCTAACAATTCCACCGAAACATCACTGGAATCTGATAATGCTCACGTTACACTCTCGTCGAGTAATTGGGAAGCTTCCTTAGTGCTTTGAGCATAAATACGATCATTTTGTTTGTTAAAATGTAGCTCACTTGTAAAAAACATCCGTAAACACTTTTTTCTGTGACTTCCCTTTGGGTACCGCTCCACTATTTGCTTTGATTTTATCACTCTATTTATCTTTAATTTATCAGTGAATGAAGTGAAGTGATACTGATGCTATTATAGGCTGCAAGTCCTAAGTGAACTTTTGAAATACGCGAGATGCTATCTTCATTTGCCGTGATAAAATCTTTTGCTTTCGGACAGGATTTCTTAGAATTCTTTCCCTTGCTGTTTTGATCACCTTTTTCGTACGAACACTGTGTGGGCGGCCATATCTTTCTCTGTCACAAACAGAGGAAGTCTCATTGTACCTATTAATAGCCCGGTACACAAACGTCGCATCGCATTTAAATATCGCAAATTACTATACAATGTATTGGCGCCAAAATGAGAAAACCCAATGAACAATCGTATAAAAATGACAGATTCCAAATTAAATTGTAATACTTTTTTATTTTTAATTGTAACAGTTTTTATGTATATGCAGACTAAGTATATGCAGGGGAAAAAATGAAATTACTTAATAAAAGCAAGAAAATTTGGTAAACGTACAGAGTCGCTGGCGACTCGTTAGTATACTAATAATAATTAAACACAAACTTCAAATAAAAATTGGGTTAAGCAAACTTTTTTGAAATTTACAAGTTTATGAGCTTCTATAGAAAGCAAGTGAGCAGTCGGAGCCTTTTGGTGACTATCGACGAGCAGAAACATCCGCACAGGGATTATGAAGACACGTTGCCATCCTTCCTCCTTCCCCCTCAATAAGCCACCGGAAAATAGCACACTACGTATTACAACAACACAGCTATACTTTAAAACGTGTCGTCTCGATTCATAACATCAAAATTTGAAATATGATTGCTATCATGACAACAAAGGTGTTACATTTGTATACGTTCATACATGCTGTTGGGGCGCAGCAACTCAGTATAAAATATCATATAATATATTGTATTTTAACATCAAGTAACTATTAAGGTACTATTGCAATATAACATTTGAATTAGTATGTATGTATGTTTAGGTTACATACTTAAATATTATTCTATATTATTATCTCATTTTATTACTGTGTTCGAATTTATTGCAACACTTTTGATACAAGTAAGTTTTAAATTCCATTTTAAATATGTGGAGACTGGTTACGTCTCTGAGATCTTGAATATATGTGAAATATAGACTATAGGCTTGATGTTCATAAAGCAAGTGAATTTTGCTTTTCATTTGGATTCCACTACACCTTAGCAAGTACCATATGATATAATTTACAAACACATGTTTGTAGTTCAATACCTGTACAATCGGGAGATGGACGACTCAGGGCAATGTTAATGAATTCAAACGCTGCTGGTGTATACATATTCAGTAGCAGAGAGGCAGCTGTGAGAGGTTCTGCGCGACAGACTACAGAGGCATGGAGTATTTAAATTGTGCAATACATTATGCATCGACGTCGTTTAGAGCGTAATCAGCGGACGGGGAGGGGCTGATGATTACTACTACAATGGACATTTGTGTCATAGAAATGAAATGACGTTACTATACATTTTTTGTAGTAATTAAGATGTAGGTGGCAAACGAGCAAAGGGAGCCTTTTTGACTATCGACGTCCACGAACATCTGCATAATCACCGATATATTGCTCTCCTTTCCTCCGCCCCAACCATCAATGGGCCACCGGCTACTCACACCGCACGAAATGCGACATCGAAACGCCGGTATAATGTAAGCGAGAGGTACCCGGTTGTGCCGGCCCAGATCAGCTGCTACGTAGCGTGAAACTTACCTCTTATTAATAAATGTTATACTAACCGATTAGTACCCTAAAACAGGACACGAAAATTTAAAACCTTAAAGATGGAGAAGAGTTTGGAATGGAGGAGGAAAGGAGGGCAACGCATTTGAATGACAATAATGCGGATGCGTTGTGTCGGTTTCGCGAGGCTCCGAGGGCTCGCTCTGTCCCCGTATACTATATATAAAATAATAAAAAAGTTGCAAAACACAGCAGTAAAAAGTACAGAAGTTGCAAAACACAGCCGTAAAAAGTACAAAAGTTGCAAAACACAGCCGTGAAAAGTACAAAGATGGCAATGGACAGTGTTAGAAAAACAGCTGCAAACACATATTATGAGCTTCATAGTTTTTACCCGTAGACTGTTATGCACATATGTACATAACAGCCTACGAGTAAAAAAAGGCTATTTATTGTATTGCAAATAATTGTAAAACGCATGCTGCGTTGCAGCGTAATAAGGCCTCACAAACCGCACTTTGAGGCGGTATCATGTGAGCGAGAGTCCCGGTCGTGCCGGCCCAATGCGGCTACAATGCAACATGGCCATATCTCTCACTAAATATCATTTCCTAATATTCTAAAGTAAAACCTTTCTAGGTGTAAAATACAAACTATTTTGGCCGCATTATGTCGGCACAGTATATTACAACGTCGTACCCAACTTCAGTCTATAAATACGCGGACGCGAATGCGCAAGTCAGCCCTCCTATACCCCTCCTAAAATAAATTAAATCCCAAAACCCCTATAATCTGGCAACCCCTTAAATTCTCTCCCCTTTGTACATCCCCCTCGTTGCCTAGCCCAAGGGGATCGCCCCGAAATAAGGGGAGGGTCCAATAAAGGTCGCCCAAACCAAGGGTTGTTCGGGTTTTGCTGTATATAACATTCTGTCCCAAATTGTGCAACACTAGGCGTCGCCCGCGACTTCGCTGGCTTGACTCGACTTAATATTTTGCATTTTCCCACTGGACTTTTTTACAATCATCTATAAACATTTTATCGTTTTGTGCAGGTGTGCAATATAGCATGACACTACCTCACTGACTTCTTTCAAATTTGTTCAGAGTTAGATGGATAATTTTACAAGGCCAAAATGTGAAAAACACTTTAATTCACATTGGCAGGTAGGAAATTAGCACCTCATTGCCTCGTCTGGATAGTCAAATCGGTCATGGATTCAAAATATAGTCGAACGTCCCGGTTTCTATTCTTTCCTCGTTTTGGGATTATAATTTTTGACACAATTCGATAACAGGGAATACGTTCGCTTGAGTTTGAAGTGACTTTTCATATACTTATCTAGGCATAGTTCTTTTATTTCTCCATGCTCTATCATCGATGCCATTGTTGTCATGTCAAGCAACGCCACGAGTGTTAAAATTAGGGAGTAAAACGTGTCAAAGAGGCGGATAAAAATGCACCTTAATCAGCTTTATTGAATAACGTATAACGCCGAAATCTATCTCTATCTAACCCTTAGCCCGCCAAAAAACAAAATGGCACAGTTTTTGAAAATGGCTAGCCGTAATGAAATGCAGCGAGTTATTCAACGTGTATATCAGGTATAATGTTGAACCGGTAATCGTAAAGTAACGATTTACATAAAGAGATTTTTACTACGATTTGTTTTTTATTTAGATATCTCCACGGATACGGATTGTTTTGTTCAAAGTAGGACTTTACAAATCGTTCTTTGAATATATACTCTACTATCGATTCTAACTCAAGCTGCTCCTGACCCCAGGTCTTGAATGAATCAGCGGAACTCCTCATACCGATTACTCTTGAGGAGCTGAGTTTTATTGATCGTCTTGTGGCACGTATCAGCGTATCGCATCATAGCGATGTGGTCGCAGACACGTTGGATGGTTTTTTCACTGGTCTGTATAACTGACCCGTGGACCGATTTCCAGACAAATATTTCTACCTGACTAAACTCCTGAAACAATTTAGAGCGGTATGAAAAGAATAAGAGGTGTAAAAACGTGTCGCCCGTCAAACATAACAGCAGTGTATCTCTTTACCGCGCTTACGTTTTTTGTGCACCCTTAACTTCAGAATCATGTTCTTAAGGAGTAGACTCTAGTCGCATGTTGGAGCTGACATACAATTTTATAATTTTTCACACAAGTCAACAGACACACACACACCCGCATTACAATAGTTTGTAATTTTGAGGGTCGAATAGCGCCAACTTAAATGTCGACTCGTAAATATGTTGACGGGTCATATGCGTTGATGCATACTGTGAGAAGTATGAGAGTAAATCACACTAAAAGTCACTAAGTACATAAAAGTGCTGCGGCAACATATTATTTCCAAATATGCACACGTGAGTCAGATATCGAAAAAAGGCTAAACGAGAATGATGGCCGGCGTGGGTAGCCTCCCCCCCAGCGACTGGTAGAACTGGCGGGGGGAGCGTGTCCGCGCTGCGCCATGCGAATTGTATCACATCTGCTCCGTACAGAAATAGACATGATCATGTGCAATAAAAATAAACGAATCAAGGTGTTTCTGAACCGATGAAAGCTGATGATTTTCTATAGCATAGGAGCCCAACGAGCCGATCACCTGATGGCAATAGACATCCGCACTGTAAATATACCTTCCCTATACATTATTAAAAAGAGAAAATGCTTTACGCACAGTCCCACCGGGCCCGGGTGGACCGGAAGGGTGTGTCGGACTCAGTACAGTGCTGGTACCGACTAAAAGCCGCTGCGAGAGTCTCCGCCGCCGCGATGGGCTACCCGCGACATGACAACTCTCTATACAATTTAATCCAAACTGGGGCAGGCAACACGATCGTGGAAATAGTTCTCGCATATTCTATATAAAAGTGTGAGGTAGTGTTATTGCTACATTGCATCCAAATACCGCCATGTGACAGATACCCTGTAGCATATCGCGCGGTTTGTAGCCGGTGGCCTATTAGAGGAAAGAAGAGAGACACATTTGCACAACGGTTATGTTCATGTGTATGGGCGTTGGGAAAAGGCTCAACTGCTTGTTTGTCCCCTTATATTTACTATAAAAATTTTCAGGGATGGTCACTGTCTACTTAGTATATGACAACAATATTCCGTGGATTTAACACATCGCGTAACCCTAGCCCTGGGCTAAGTACAGCAAGGACTTGTGTAATAAGTTTGAATTTTTTTTTTATTTAAGTTATTGTAAAAAATTTAATAGTTCTATTATAGAAGTACATATATACATGGATAAACATCCACGACATGGGAATCAAACCCGCGCCCTCTGGCGGCCTAGCCGCTTACGTTACCACTGAGCCAATCATCAGTATTCTTAATCAGGCGTAATAATCATCATAATACCGTCAACTGCTGTATGATTTATTTAATCAATAGAAAATTGAGCAAAATGTTAAAACGTTGTGTTCTTAACTGGCAACTTCATCATAATAAAATTAGTAATAATTAATAATTTTATGTACTTTAATATCAAATGTGTTGAGAATTTGGAGTTAATTTTGGTACATGTGTGATGTGTGTGTATGGACTATGGGGGGCAGGGGGGCCAGGTCGATATCTAGGTCGGCCTGGAGGGGTCGCGAGGGGGACGGGCACGATCAACCTGCCCGGCCTGGCACTTGTGTACATGTTGCACACATGTACGTATAGCATGTATATAGCACGGACACGTACCGGTCCATAGCTCACCACTACGATCAATACATACGACAGTAAGACGGACGCCTCTCTACTCTCTAATCGGTTTAACGTCCTATTATTATTATAAATTCTTTTAAATTGGGACATTTATGAAATTTGCCATTTATCCCGAAAAAAATGTCCCTTGAGATGTATGTTACGCGGGTGAAGACGTGGCGCAATAGTAGTGTGTTAAATTTCTCAAAAATATATCTATACATATCATAAAACAAACTCCACAAAAGCTGTATGTCTGTATGTCATGCGGTTTTCACCTATGGAGCGATTCCCGAGGAAGGCTTTAGTGTGTTATACACTTAGTAAATACGGGCGAAGGCCGGGCGGATCTCTAGCAATAATTAATCTGAGATCCCAATAGATAAAACAAAATCATAAAAATTCTCCTTACACAGTAGACTTTTTATGGCTTTTGGCTGCACACTACGAAATACTGTCGCCGAAAAAAAATTGAATGAAACTTTTTGTCGTAGATTCATGTAGCCCAGGCCATTTAAATCTTGAACGCTGATAATGAAACGACGACGGAAACTACAATAACGGGGTAACATAACTGAATGTTCAGCAGGTCTGAGAATCGGCTCCTATCTTTCATACCCCTAAGTTTTAAGGGTTGTTCATCCTTAACATTTTTTATAATGATACAATGACAACCAATTCCATTTATGACAGAACAACGTCTCTCGGGACAGCTGTATAAAAATAACCGGCCAAGAGCGAGCCGGTGTAGGGTTCCGTAGCAGCAGACGAAAAAACCCACATCTCCTCAACTACCTAATCGATTTTGATCATAGATATCAGGAGATCTTTATGATTTTGTTCAAACCAATTTTAACAAGATTCTGCAGTCCAGTGTGTAGCGTGTGCGGAGGTTAAGAGGGGCGGGCTGATGATGCTCATGGTCGCCTGGTCCCCGACGGTGCAAGGAATGGTCTTGAATGAGCCGAGGGCGTTCCTTTCCGGTCATCTATTGTGGAGTCCGCTCCTCAAGGCCGGTTAGGAGAGGGAATAGGGAGTCCGCAAGGGCCGTTACTTACAACTTCATAACTGTCGTCATTGACAGCTATGCTGTCGTGTTTCGTGTGGTGTGTGATTTTCCTCTGGCTTATTGACGGACAGTATACTATAAACGAAATCATCACCAAAGACGACAAGGCATGAATCTTGTCTAGCTGTCACTTTACCGCGGTACTTGGGAGCGAGTGGTACCTCACCGGTCGTGCAGGGCCGGTTAGACTGTAATGCAGCATGACACTATCTCTTTCAAAAATTTTACGTTTATATGACTTTACTTATTATTATTATTATTATTATAACTCTAAGGAATTTCTTTTTTGTACTAGCGTGTGCGTTCATTGAATTATCTGCGGTTCTAAGTGAATTAAAATTTAAAAATGTCTTTAAAATTGAGTCTAGATGATTAAAGTAAGCATTGTTCCCATTCTGAAAAAAGGTTTAGAACAAACTTTTTGGAAGGCCCTATAGTCTAGATCAGTTCTATACATTATGTAATTCAAATTCTGTTCATGTAAAAAATATAAAAAGTAAGAACATAGGTATTTGGTAAACAAATTTGATAGAAACCGTCTAGAGGTCACACGGAACGGGGTACCGTTCCGTGTGACCTCTCCCGACAGCATTTCAAGTTCCCCAGGGGCGATTAATGGGAGGGAGGGGTACTTCTTATAAATAACAAAAAATCCAAAATTAGGAAGTAAAGTATGCCACTAAAAAATATTATTAAAACTAAAATTATTATTCTATGCAACAATAAAACGCAATTGTCCGTGATTGTGTTGTCTTGTTCTAAAATTATGACTTTTATATTCCGATTAGAGACACTCAACCGTCAACTAAGATCTAAACGAACTTGTCAGTCTTCGATATATCTATATATACTACAAAGTCCCTAAAAACTGTCTGTTAGTCATATATAGGCTGATCATGAGTCTAATTAGAACCTGTGATACCGGCCTCTCTATGACATAGTAATTCTAGTCGGTAGTACACGACCTGAGCCCGACACACACTTCAGGCACTTGGGTCGGCTGGATGATGCGTAAATGCATTTTTCGTGCTAGAATCAAAACCATGTACCAATAATTTCAAAAACCGCGATAAAATCCGTAAAAATAGTTTTATTGTAATGAATAACATTCGCGTAAACTTAAGACATCAATACCATACCGACCGCTCGTACCGGTCGAGCGATGAAATCTCACATATAGTAACACAGTTATAACATATGACTGACTGAATGACAAACTCACACACCCCTTACGGAAACGAGCCCGGGTTCGGATCCGTAAGTTGAGAGCTTAGATTTGTAGTAATAAAATTACGGGACTGTAAAGAGCTCTAATAAATAAGTCAAGTACACGGCTTTTGTCGATTTGTAGTTCAAATCAACCCCTCCAGTCAAGAGGGGGGGGGGGGCCTCCTCAGATAAGCCAAACATTAAACGAGCTCAATTATCCTTATCCACGACACCGCAACTTAAACGGCATCGTGCGCGCGCCGTCTCACTAGTGTGGGGAGGGGACCGTTTCCCCCTTTTCGGTCCCAATAACAATCACCATAGGGTAACGCCCACAATAAAATTCCGGTTTGTATCTTCCCATCTGCGGGAAAAGAGGGGGTCTGTCCCCCTATCGTCTCCCTAAACCTGAAGACAGAAGTCTTTCGTAGTCATTCGAACTGTTAAGGCTGGACAAGCACCGCCAATCAGTAGTAGGTCCCTCCGAAAAAAAAAACTAATTCTAGCAATATGCATGTAAGCATTACAATTTATATTTCGAACGTTCATTAAAATATAGAAATTACATAGAGAACATATCATTTTCTGAACATGATTTATGTAATGCTGTTTAAAATCACAGACTATCATCATTAGGAGCCCGTATCGTTTCACTTCTAGATATATACCTCTTTCAATGAACGCATAAAGACCATAAAATACTTAATGACCCTATAAGATCGACATTACAACGACGCTAGAATTATTGCAACGACGACAATATAAAAAGACAAAAAAAATGTATGACGATAAAGGACAAAACAAGAAAGACAGCAAAAAAGTCTACCTTATGTTCGCAACGGTGTAGAATATTATAGGCTTGTGGTATAAGGGATTGAGACATAAAAAAGGGGTTGTAAAAAGGGGTTAATTTGAAAGAAAGGGGGAAGACCCACTTCCCGTGCCCCTATTGCTTCGCAGCTGTCTGTATTTCTCATAGACATTCAAAACTTGTTCAACTGCTCTGAGATATAACGGACGTTTATAATCATCAACATGATGCGTCCTTTTACATAATAATAATAATATCTGTGGAAAATCTTAAAACTGGACTCATCTACACACTGCAGATTGCAGATGCAGATGCAGATATGGTCGTTTTCAATATTCTGTCTACGCATTACTCTACTAGAGACATAATTCCGACACATATTTAGGATTTAACTTATCGTTAAGAAAACTTATCAACCTTTTGCGTTTGTAACGTTTGTGCAAATGCTTTTCGTTCTATTCTATCTCCTACTAAATTCTGGTTGTCTGGAAGAGACCGCTTGTAGCAGTAAGACCGCCCTTTCATGCCTGTGCCTAGATGTAAGTTCTAGAATAGGATATCGTAATATAATACTTCGTGGAAAATGAAGTGTATTTATTGTTATTATCATTATCAATATTTTGTCAAATTTCTATATTATTATATTGTAATAATTGTGTAGCGTGATGTAGTTCGAATAATGCTGTATAATAACTGATACGTCGGTATAGTATAACATAAACAAATTTCGGTATAAACAGTTGAAAGTAGGTATATTGTAATGTCGTAAATTTAACATATCAACACGATTGGAAAAAATAGCTGACTGTTTGTTTTCTCCAAGGATAACTTTATTAAAAATGGCATGTATAGAATATGTTTATCGTCTTAACCTTGGCAATCCTAGATGGCTGGCATAAAATGTAATCCGCGTTGGCAGAACACAATAGTGTAAAAAATTTGATGGGATTTAGTGAACGTCTTGAGACGTTTTATTATTTTATTGCTCCGCTCTGGTTTCTAGATATTGTTGTGAATATCGTGTGGTATTCCTAAGAACCTCTGGTTGCGCAGACCGTTTGAACACGAGACGCGACTTGTATAGTCTTTAGCGCCGGTGTTAAGAAGGCCAGACGGACCCAGGCCGTGCCCGCCCCATTCCTCGATAATGCAGCAAACGCACTGCTCAACACAGGGTTTCCAGTCCAAAATACAGTTAGCCAACCATCCTTGTTACGAAAATACCTGACCTTGTGGCAGTTACGAGTTACGCGGATTCGTGTACCGGTTTGCGCGCAACGCCTTTCGCCATGGTGGGGTGGGTCACGGGGCCAACCGTTGCAGCACGAGGGGGCAATGTGCCATATTATTAACCGACTACAAAAAGGGAATAGTGGAAATTGTATAAAACAGTTTTTATTCATCTAGTGACAGGTTGACTAACTCACTTATCTCCACTTAGCGGATGAAGTTTAAGTAGAAGTACTTATAACGGAGTCGACTTTTAAAAATGTGTTTTTTTTATAGAAAAGGGGACAACGAGAAATATCAGGAAAGTAAACGTCACGTATAATACAGACGCCTTTCCTGGGGAAACCCAGTCAATGGGCCAACGGATGCTCACAAACCGCACGAAACGCGATACCGTAGGTGTACTTACGGCTTTACGGCAGTATCAAGTGAGCGAGACTTCCCCGGTCGTGCCGGCCCAATTCCGTTGCATAGGAGGATGTAGTGAGATGCATTATGCATGGCGCTACCTCCTCCTATGTAGCATGGCACTCCCTCTTACTACATGGGACCGCTCATAAACTAAACAAATCTTCCTTGGTTGTGCGTATTTTTAGCACTATAATTTTTTTAACCAACTTGATAAAGGAGGTATATAACATAAAATTGTTTTTCAAAAAATTTTATTGGCTGATCCGATTGAATTAAGACGGGGATCCCCTCTCGATATTTCCGAGGGGGAACTGTGCAGGTGGCGGCCGACGGCTGCACACCAGCTGCCCCAACTTAACAGCTGGTCTGCCGTAAGGTCGTTGAGTAATCGCCGTCCTACTTCAAGTTTTTATAATAGGGGGGGGGGGGGGCAAACGAGTTTAGCGAGAGGTAGTATCATCCTGCAATGCAGCCGAAATACGTTAATTCAGTTTAACGCTTTTGTGGGTATTTTGTATATTAGTATAAAAATAACAATTTTTAAAATGGGCATGTCTCGTGTCCACCACCACACCACCACTCCACCTATGTCCAGGATCGACAGCGGCAACAATCGGGGTCGACTACCTAATCTAAGGGAGGTCCCAAGGCCAGTTTTTACACAAAGCTTCTGTCACCTGACCTCTCAACCTGGGAACTTGTTAAACCAGGCCTAATCTTACATTAGGTCGAATTCGCATTCACGATTTTCCTCGCGGTGTTTTCCTCACTGTAAGAGCATTCAGAAAATGTACAGAACTCGTAGGTACACGAGTATGTCGGGGTTCGAACCTGAACCACCGGAATTGAAGCCTGAAGCGCTAACCAGTAGACGACCGAGGCGCATCATAACATTTTAAATCTATTAGTAATATAAAGCTGAAGACTTTTGTTTGTTTGTTTGTTTGAATTCATCTATGCTAATACTATAAAGCCAAAGAGAATGTTCGGTTGTTTGAACGCGCTAATCTCAGGAACTCCGGGCCAAATTGCAAAATTTCTATTTGTTTTGAATAGTGCATTTGTCGAGTAACGCCTATAATACCATGACGCTACGACTGATAGGACCGGAGTTACGCGGGTTAATACGCGGGGTGATGCTAGTCACAAGTATAAAAAAGAAGGAAACAACGTATAACTACTTCGTGTCGTCAGTAGTCTTGAGATCTGGAAGGACAACACATCTTTACGTCAGCTCCCTAATGGGGTGGGCAGAAGGATTGCCACTCATCACGATATTCATATACCTGCCCTGCCTCCTCCGCATTCATTACTCTCTTCATAAGGGATTCATATAAAAAAATAAATGTAAATTATATTTGTGCGGATGTCTTTGGACATGGCTTGTCAAGTCGACTAGTCGTTTAAAACAAAAATAGATGTATCACAGCTCGCATGCGTGTGGAATACAATAGCACTTACACCACTCGTGTTCGTTGGGGAATTCTCTCTAAAAGTACTCCCTTCCAATGCGAGTGTTTCTAATCGTAGGTATATAACACTAGCAGCCCCCCGCGATTACCCCCACGTACTTCATCCCTAAAAACCCCTTAAGGGTAGAGTTTTGTAAAATTCCCTCTTAGCTCTGCACCCTAAAATGAGCCTACTCTCCGAATATCAAATTTGTAGGTGTTATAGTTTCTGAGATGATATGAGAGATATGCTGCGCTGCTATATGCATCACCCTCTAGCCTCTTCCACTGGGATGACTACCCTTGCACAAACAACACACAATGTGTGCAAAAAACTTTAAAAAATTTTTTTTGTGTAAACACAAACAAATAACACCGACACCCATAAACATCTGCAAAAGGGTTATGCAGGCTTATTTATAAATATTGAATCTAATTTGTACCATAATTAAATCAATGAACAAATAATCAAATCGGAATATTCAATTTTTTTAAGCTTTTAACAATTTAATGTATAAAAACTAAGGGAAGGGACCAATGTCCATAAAAAGGTCAATAAGGCACGCTTGCTGTATGGAAGCCTCCTTAAATGAGGAATGTATTCTATTTTTTAGTATTTTATTTTATTTTAGTATTCGTTATTCAAGCTTAATACATCATGGATGAAAATTGCAACTCATGAAGTCTATCACTGTGACATGAGGTGGTACATCCTGGCGACAGACAGACGGACAGCGGAGTCCTAGTAGTCCCGTTTTTAACCTTTGACCAATGAACCCCAAAAACCATGTTTTTGCATAAAAATGGGACTTACAAAGAGACTACCTCCAGAAAAAAACAAACAAAACGAAAAAGAGGGTAATAAAGTGAAGCAGTGTTAAATAATGGAGCCTTCCATGGAGGTACATCCGTCATTAATTATTACCTACTTCCCAGACCTCTGTTACCTATCGTAAACGAAAATAATACTCATCACCAGAAAATAATCGATGAATAATGCCACAAAATTTGAATCCAAATTAGACTAGCCATAGAAAATTAAATTTGCAATTCTCGCACTACCTTTCTGCTTATGTATCGCAGTTATAAATCATACAGTGTCGAGTCATTTTCTAAGTCATATGCCATGCTGCATTGCGGCCGGATTGGCCGGCCCCCTTGTACACATGATACCGCCATAAAGTTGTCGCGTGGCTCATTGAGGGTGATGGTCTGATGGTGGGCAACGCATTTGCATATGCGGATTCCGATGAGCGCCGGTAATTCTAGTCGTTCCTGTGCTAATTGCTAAGTAAATTAAAAAATATTTGTTTGTAATTTTACTGATCTAAATTGTTCCCATTTTCGAGTCAGGCTGAAATGCCATCAATCAAATACGGTCCCAACTAGTATGTATAAATAGAATGATTAGTGACGATAGTGGAGGAAAAACGAAAGGAGAGGAACTTAGTTACAGAAGGAGAGGAATTAAATCTGATGAATGTGGAGAGAGCAATCTAATTCTCTTGGTAAGCCCTTTTTTTAATAACCCGCCGGAGTTATAAAAGCGCTTCGGAACGCCATCAAAAGATGGGGTATATGATAATTCGTCCGCATTAGCAGGTGGTGTTCTGCGCGCGTCTAACTTTGGAATCGATTTTCCTCCATTTCCCCCAAATACTCCGGGGAGGTGAGTATGCCCCCTTTAAAATGCGACTATCCCCTACAAACTATACCATATATATAATGCTTTAGCAGTAGTGGGAATTTGTCAACGACAGCCCTTTATTCGCCACATGCCTGACGTGATCAGCATCAGTTTGTGTACATTTCGACACTTGATGGAACTTTGTTTCGGTTTGCATCATGGATCCAAGGCGCCCTTAGCCTTGGATCCATGATGCAAACGTCTACAAAACCGCGACAAAGATATCGTACTCGCATTTATTTTTTTTGGAATAAACTAAATTTTAAAAAAGTTTCATTAACTTCTACATGAACTAAACCGATGTCCACCGGCGTTTCACACGACCAGAGTCGTGGGTTTGGGCTATCTGATATTCTACTTAACCAGATGCTTCGCCCTCCTTCACACTATGGTTCATTTAGAGTCAGAAAAACACTAAACCCTGCCCTACAATCTATCAAGATCACTTATATTTTCCACTTAGCTTCTGTAACTGTTGCAACTAAACCAATACTTACCACATATATAGATTTTGAGGTGGATTCCCAAATCCCAACAGAACACAAAATGTTATTTCCCAAGTGAGATAAGGTGTATACCGCGTAGTTCATACAGCGTTCGGAATTCAGAATTAAGTTCGTACTTATAAGTAAAAGAATATGGAGTCTACTTTTTAACAACGAACATGATTTTAGAGTGAAAGGGTACGCAAGAGACAAGCGCCGTAAAGTGTTACACCAAGTGAAATATTTCACAAAATTTTACTGGTCAATTTTTATATACCGCGGACTTTACGAGACATATTTAGATATAGACTAAAGTGTAAATGCACTAACCTTTGTTGATTTCCGGACTTCCTTATTCTTACTAATATAAAAACGAAAATGACTGGGTCTGTCTTTGACGTTATCACGAGCAATGCGCTGATCGGAGCCGATTTGTACGAAATTTGGTAATTGTAAGTTTTTAAAAGTATTATAATTTTTTTTTTTAAAGTAATTTTTTTGGTTGTTGTAGTTTAGTTAAAGACGCGAATAGAAACATAAGCTACCTTAAGAAAAGACCAACCCGCAAAGGACTACATTGCGGAATGGAAGTTTGTATGAAATTTATTATTGATAATAAAATAAATATATTATTAATATTATTATATCATTTTTTATCCTGTTTATATTATCTTAATAAAGTTATATTCTATTCTATTCTAAATGCCATCAATCGCGTACGTATTCTACGCTGACGAAGTCACGGGCAACATCTAGTAGTTCCGTTAAAGTTAGACGATCAATGTTCACAAACCATTGAGGGCTCACATCGCCCCCTAGTCCGTGACAAAAAATATCAAGAAAAAAATTGAGGGGCCCGGGGCCTTGTGTGGGACGAACAAAAAAAATCTACCTAACCTGGTGGGGTGCCGTTTAATGCATCCCAGGTCCTTTGTTACTTTTTGTGTACCGACACAAACGGTCACCAATTACAAAATACAAATAGCTTAAGAACTTGGAAATTTTCGTGCAGAGCGTTTAAAGTGAATTTTAAGTTTCGTTTTTTTTTTCATTGTTTCTTCAACAAAGAAGTGCCCTTCTTGTTTTTAATTTTGGACCAAAGCGTCACGATCTTGCAGACTATTTTGTTTTTGTTATTAACCGACTTAAAAAACTAAGGAGGCTCAATACCTGTTTCTGATTTGTTGATATTATTAGTTATATAGAAAATGCTTTACCGATTTTTACAAAATTTTATGTGCATATTCAGCAGGTCCGACAATCGGTTACTATCTTTATTCACATAAGCGATAAGAGTCGTTCGTCCAACCCGGCAAAATATTTGCCGGGTCAGCGAGTGTATTATGAAATGGTGCAACATAATGACGTTTGATCTTGTTTGGCAAAATATGTTACTGCGTTAGTACAAGACATTGACGTTACAATACTATATAAAACTATTCATCGTAGATATCAAAAAGAAAATTCATGTCGATTACACTGTGTTTTATAACTGGGCCGCCGCGGTTGGCTCATATACATCGTCATACACACACAGTGACAGTTATGATGTGGTTTGTGCCGTCAGTATTACCATCGGGACATCAGGTAAAGGACAGTGCGTCTGGTGTTAACGGGGCGTCAGCAGTTACCCCATTAACATTAGATGCACTGTCCTAGCCGAGATGGATCCGATTCCTTTGTTCCCTTATGCCAAAAAAGCTACCCCAAGGTTTAGTTTGTTCCAATAAAATACTTAAGGTACTCAAAATACCTAGTTATCAGTACACGTTTTATACCTCTCAATGAACTTCAGTCTAAGCTCATAGAAAAAATCTATGCAACAACAAAAAACCTGTTTATTTTAAGAACCCAAATTCCCTCTTTCGTTTTTTGTTGATATTGTTATCCGGGCGTCACCCTCCAGGAAGTAACGTGGGTCGAGTCCCCCTCTCCTTAACAACTCCATTACGTCCCCCACATCGAGTTCGAAAACGTTCACTATAGGGTTTCATGGAGCTCAACTTTTTTGTGGTCATTCGAAAGTTTTTAGAAACAATTAAATTGAAATTGCTATGGGTTGATTGGTTGGCGGTTTTTATATGAATATAAGTTGTGTCCGTGGTTTCACCCGCGGTAACTTTTTACCAGTATTTTTTTAAAGGTAAAGAGTCATATTGTTTCAGATTTTAAGTAATCTATGTCTGGGATATGTCTCAACCAAATCCTATCAGTAGGTTTTGAACGAAGGAATAACAAAATGTTAGTAGGATACATCAAAATTCGGGAGTTAAATTTCGAAGGCACATGGCAGTCACGATACATAACATAATCACTCCTTGCTCCGGCTATATAAAGTGTTTATTTAGCAAAGGGAAGAAAACATTGAAACGCATAATGTCGCAATGACGGCAATGTGAAGAGATCCCTTCGCAAAGGTGAAGTGAACCTCGAGACCTCAGGTTACATGTGCGGACACGTAACCATTCTCTTCGCCCAAGGGCTATATAAACACTTCATATAGCCTGAGCAGGAAGTGATTATGCTATGTATAGTGACTGCCATGTGCCCGTAAAGTACTCACATCAAAACCCTGAAGCAATCGTGTAAGCCGATAACATGTTAAGGAGCTCGGAGGAGGATGCTCAGATGTCTAGTTTCGAATATTTCCATAACCACAACTATCCAAGCGTATTACGGGATAATCTAAGATATCCGAAATGCGAAAGCTTGTCTTATATTCCTCGCAAAAACCAGTTTGGATGATACTTAGGACAGATATAAATTACAATCTAGAATAACATTTCGAGAACAACAAAGAAAGTATTTTATTACGAAAAGTTATAGGTTTCTTTCGGATAGATTTTAATGGTAAAGTCGCGTGGCACTGCTGGACCGAAAATAATAATATCTGTAAATATCCGAAATTTGTATTCACATTTCCCGATCCGTACATTCAACATACCAAGTAGGCATATGCTTACTCACAAATACATCGGTACTGCCAAAATATAACGAAAAAGTACTTGTGTTAGCTACGACCTGATTAAAGTAACTAATTTGCGTATTATGGCTAATACGTAATTGGATGGGTCGTGCCCAGCCCCCCCCTTCACCGCTGTCACGCTAGTGGTCCCCCTAAGGCCATCAAACGATTCCCTGACATACAACTTGTATTTTAATGTAACACGTTTTTTTTCATTTAGTAGTTTTTTTTAGACTATTGACGTACAACACACCAGTACAGGTTATGTAGAAACGTTGCCCTCATCCATCTGATCCCCCCAATGGGCTAACAGACCGCACAACACGCGACGGAATAATAATCACATTTGAGTTTTCTCTGCTGTCATTATATTTGGGAGACGAGTTAAGGACAGGCGATCTGTGGAACCTATGGTTATGCGGTTGTTTATAGGCGTCGATAGTCGTTCAAAGGCTTTGACTTTACGTTTAACCAATACAATAAAAAAAATATTAATAGAACAAAAATCCCAAAAGCTAACGGCTTCTACAATCGGGGCCCGTTTATTTATCAAGAAGATTTTTGCTAAGATTTTAAGTGTGTCCCGACTGTAGGAGCCGTAAGAGCCACGTTTTGAAGTGTGTCCCGACTGTAGGAGCCATGTTTTTTTCTTTTCAGTTAGCAGACAGACGTTGTTCTTTGTAATTTTATGTTTTTAATTTATGTTATATTAAAACTACAAGTTATATATATTTTTGGAATCGTTACGTAAACATTGTAGAGAATAACGAAACCACATACATCCACCCTGCCGTACGGATAGGAGGGAACATAGAAATCTACGTACACACATACAAACTCTCGAAAAACATAAACCTTCTGACGCAGTCAGGTAAAAATCAATTCCCCCTACTCAATAACCAGAGCAGCTTGTCAATACCACTAACCAGTACGTTGCCCAGCCGACTTTCACCTACACGTGGACATGTGTGCCATCCCCCCCTTCCCCACCAGTAAGAGCATCATAAAGTGTGCCACGCATTGAGGCTGTCCTTCTACCGACTTAACTACAATGCACACACACGAATCTGTGCACACAAACATAGGGAGCAGATACTGCCTTTTAATTTTACACGCTGTAGCGTTTGTAAAAAATGTTAGTATTTGGTTGGGAAAACTTGGGTATAAATGCTAGTATTGGTATGTTCGCGGTAAACGTGACGTCACATTGTCAATCGACCCGCAGCCGCGCAAATCGTTCATAAGATAAATCAGATCTCAATATCAATTTGATTACAAGAGGAGAGATTGAATGCTTACGTCACTAAATTCTTAACGCGAACATTATTTTATAGGATTTATAGGGAAGGAGACGAAAAGGAGGACAACGTATCGGCTTAGTAATTACGCTGATGGTCATGGGCACTGGTAGTCCCGTGCCTCCTCCATTTGCATATTTGGTCGGCCACTGATTGGCTTGGAATATCCCACATAAGTACCCCTGGCAGACGCCAACCTATTGGCCTGCCTAATTGCATGCCGCAGTAACCAAACTCGGTCACAATATCAGTACACTTCGCTGTAATGCGACCCACCTCTCGCGCCCCGCCCCCGGACTCGCCTTAGTACAGTTACCACACAGCTACTATATAAATATCGTACACAGCACCGAAATGACGTCATCGACGCCAGCTGCATATTGCGGGTTGTAGTATAAAAGGGACGTACCTTTGCCACATTCCGTGCAGAACTTCTCCTTCTTCTTGTGAGTCCAACTGTGTATCTTCAAATGGTCCTTCCTCTTGTAACTCTTGCCGCACAGGGGACAGACGTGCGGTCTCGCTGGGTCGAAGGATTCACCGTTAGCGAACTGTTCGTAGGATATTTCGTCCTGCGATACCAGAAACTGTTTCGCTAATTCATACGCCATCGCCGGGTCTAAGGACTCGTTGGAAGTTACTGAGTGGTTTCGCCCGTCGTTGCTTCCGTCTGTATCCATCTAAAAAAGAGAATAATAAGTTTTATTAAACGCCGCAACTATTGATTTAATTTTATAGTGCCTATATATATTATAGTTGGTTTGTGGAGGTAGACAGACAGTAGGTGTATCTGTATTTAAACGTAAATTAAAAATAGTAATATTATAGTGTCCAAAAACAATATGAACAATTAAAGATAATGAAATAGTGAAGTGCAAGTGCATATAAATCAATTACAAATCACATTCAAATCGACAGTTAACTGCTGATTATTCGTACCCACATACGCGCAGATAACAAACACAAGCTGTGATAGAAATCGGAAATAAGTTATTCGTGAACTATAAAGAAATCCAAAAAGTTTTAAAACTTTGTGAATGTCGTTAAAATGTGTTAAAAAACAATTATTAAACTAGTGACATTAAAGTGATTAAAAACATTTTTTTTCGTAGTGCTAAACTACATAGACACAAATATAAAGTGAATAGACCTAAACCTTACTCTATGGAATCAGATCAAGTTGATAAAATTATATCCACTACAACTACTAATCTATATAACGAATTATCTATATATTATAGGAAATGAAGTCCATATTTTATGTTTTTGTTGCATTATTATATTCACCTCTCGTAGCCATATGTCCAATAGATACTTAAAATTGTACCAAATAGTTTTTCATTTTTTTTACACTCGAAGTAATAACTATAGTACCGCGTCACAATTGCATCGAATGACTTTCAGTTTTTATTTTAAAATTCGATAGTACAAGGGATATGATTGAAGACCTTGATAATTTTACGATTTCAAAATCAATGACGGGAAATATAAACGACAGTATAAATCTAATAAATAAACCCCAAAATTCACAAAAAATTACCCAATAAAATATCAGAGCTTCTCTCATTTCGAAAGTCTCCTAAAACAATGGCAGATTGAATGGAATGTTGTATGGCTTACGGAATGTTGGTTAACACGGACTCATTTGCTGGCAACCATAGCAGGATATATGTCATAGGGCCACTAATAACAAAACACAAAACGAAGGCGCTATTTATTACAAAAATAGTGTCAATTTGCCTATCGATGAACCCCAAATATCTGACTGTAATTGTTTGCAGCTCACGCTTCAGAATAAGATCATTGTATTAGTGATTTATAGAGAACAGCTGGATTTAAGAATCCCCAAAATTTTAATAGAAAGAAAAGATATTAATATTTTTTTTATTAAAGTTAGTAAAAACCTCGTTGAAAATTGTATTGATATGGGTTGTAGTAATATATTAGCACAAATTAGCCCCTCGCATCCCCATTCTTTTGTACTTCTTCCAATGGATAATCATGCACTAAATGGTATAATTCTAAATCTAAAGAGCAACTGTGCGGTTGGGCGAGATAATATCCCAGCCTATATAATAAAGAGATATAGTAAATATTTGTTACCTACCCTTGTATATACATATTTAACGAAGCTCTTCGTACTGGCAAATTCCCGTATGTACTGAAATTGTCTGAAATTCATCCGATATTCAAAAGCGGCGATAGAGACTGTGTCAATGATTATAGACCTATATCAATTTTACCCACTCTATCAAAATTACTAGAAAAATTAATAAATAGACAACTTATAAAATATCCTTAAATATTTCACTACTCTCGGCTTCTCAGTTCGGTTTTAAACTTAATCTATCTACTAACGATGCTGTATATGATTTCAATGTAGAAAACTTGGATAGTTCCAAAAAGGTACTGGCTATTTTTATGGATCTGGATAAAGCATTTGACACGGTCTCTATGCCTGCTTTAATAACAAAGCGTAACAACTTTGGAATAAGAGGAAATCAACTAGGTCTTTTCAGTGACTATCTCAAAAATCGATATCAAAGAGTTAAAATCGGTGACAAATTTAGTCACGATTTTCCAACTACACACGGCGTTCCACAGGGTAGTATTATAGGTGCGACTCTAGTTTTGTGTTATATAAATGAGCTCTATGAATTAAAGCCTACTAATGACAAAATCGTAACTTTCGCCGTTGATACTGTTTTATTTTTTAAAGGTGACACTTGCACTGAAGTTTTTGCCTTCGCACAATCGGGCTTTAAAATGGTTGTAGCATAGCTACGACAGAACAAATTGTCACGAAATACGGATAAAACCAAGTACATGGAGTTCTCGCTCCGATTCCATACTTTTCCTGTCATCACATATTGTTGCTCATTATTGCCAGCTTCCCTTTTCTTTATCACGCTCTTGCCTTATGATCAGTATACTACTAACTCAATAAAATACCTCGGCATCTTTATTGGCGAATTATTAAGTTTCCAAATGTATATAGATCAAATGACTATTCAATTAAGGAAGCTAATTTATATTTTCAAAAATTTACGCCATGTTACTAATTTCAAGATTATTAAGATGTTTATTATGCGCTTTGTGAGACTATCATAACTTACTGTCTGATTTTATGGAGCGGCACGTCTAAAATTAGTCGATTTTTGCCGTTTCTTCATCCCCCTAACGAAGTATACAAAGCTTGCGGCGTCCCATCCATTCGTCAATTATTTATTCAAAATACAATTTTGAGAATGCATGCTAAAACGGACATAAACAATGCAATAAATCAAAATCCCCGCGAATAAAACAAGAAAACATGCAGTTTGTGATATGACACATACCCGTACAATTTTGCTCAAAGACATTCTAAATTTCTTGGAGGTCTATATAATATGGCAAACAAATATCTACCACTAACAAAATAGAAGTGTAAATCAGTCGTATTCAAAAGTCTACAAAACCTAGACGGTGATAACACCGAAATCTTACTTATGATTATCCGATAAAATAATATTAATATGATGGTTGTTAGGTGTTTATCATATTTAATTATTATAACTGTCATTTGCCAACTGACCAAACACTACAATATACAATTATATTTATATATTCTATGCATACACCTATATTATTTTTATATTTACCTAATACTACTATAGCTGTTAAAGGATAAGGTGTCTGTAAGAGTTTGGGCTTTTTTAATTTTTAATTTTGTTCTAATTTAAAAAAAAATGGCATTAAATTCGCCCATTATTATGACGATTTTGTGTGCGCTGTCTAACGGTCGTTCGACAGTTTTGTAGAGTACTTCTATTTCATCGTTGCTGGCTGCTTCAGTGGGTGCATAGACATGTATAATCGAGAGCTGGTGTGCATGTATATTCATGTTTAAGTCTGCAACTCTTTCGGTTATACAAGTGAAGCCTCTCTTTATTTAATTTGATTTTTATTTACAATAAAGCCTACCCCTCTTCTTTTTTCTATCTTTATAAACTCTATCTCTATTAAAATATCTTCTCCCTATCATATGTATCATATGTATGCAGACGATTTACAGATTTACAGACACACACCTCTTTTATCGATCTCCAGTGCTATTTCACAAACGAATGACGATCTTGACGGCATACTACAGTGGAGTAAGAGCTATGTGAATTCCGAGAAGACTCAGTTCATGATTACTGGTAACCGACAATTAATTGCCAAAATTAATTGGGAGAAGCTTCCGAAAATTACTATCGGGGGATCTATAATTACCATAAGCAAATCTATCAAAAGTTTGGGCATCCATTGAGACCAAAGCTTTTCGTGGCATGTACAACTCCAGGAGTTGCGAAAAAGAATGTTTGGTGCTGCAGCTGCTTTGAGACGCCTGAGTAAATTTCTCCCGATTCCTACCAAAATTTCCTTAGCGCAATCGATATTACTACCGATTTTGGATTACGCAGAAGTGTGCTATTGCGAAATAAAGCCTTTCTGTCTACTCTTGAACGTCTGCAAAATGGTTGTATTTATTTTTGGAATCCGTAAATACGACCTTGTTTCTCAATATCGTACAGAACTACAGTGGCATCACACTACGGCGGAATACTCACATTCTCTTCAATGTCCTATTTACCCCTTTTTCTCCTTCGTATTTAAAAGATCAATTTTCTTTCTAAGTAACCACACTCCTATTCTTCGATCTTCGAATAAACTAACTCTTTCATTTCCAGTACATAATACTTCTTTCTTTGAGAACTCCTATACTGTGCAGAACTCGCAAGCTATCGGGTGGTTAAATTTCAAGGGCCGATGTTGAATGTGAACCACACCTAAACGCCAATTTTTTTTCCGAATTTTATTTGACATTTCTCTATTTCAGACTTACTCAATTTGAACCATGGAGAGATACACAATCCAACAACGTGTTAAAGTTATCCAGACTTATTATGAAAATGGGCGTTCAAATCAAAATGCATATCGTGCACTTCGTGATTTTTTTTGGTCAATTTGATCGTCCAAATGTGCGAACAATCGCAAAAATCGTGGAAAAATTCGAGCAAACCGGATCTGTAGAAGATGTGAGAGCACCAGTGCATGCTCGTACAGCTCGTACTGCAGAAAATGATGCTGCTGTTCGCGATAGTGCGGCTGAAGAGCCGTCCACCTCAACTCGTCGTCGTTCCCAACAATTGCACCTCTCACGCGCGTCGTTGATGAACATTATGCATAAAGACTTGCATTTACACGCTTACAAGGTGCAGTTGGCTCAAGAACTAAAGCCTCTTGACCATTCCAAACGTCGTGAATGGGCAGAATAATGGCAAGAAGTGGCAACAGTGGATGATCAATTTTCGAAGAAAATCATCTTCAGTGATGAGGCACATTTTCACCTCAGTGAATTCGTCATAAACAGAATTGCCGCACTCGGGCGAATGAAAATCCAAGAGTGATTGTCGAAAAACTAATGCACCCACAAAGAGTGACTGTTTGGTGCGGTTTATGGGCTGGCGGCATCATCGGGCCGTATTTTTTCCAAAATGAGGCCGGTCAGACAGTTACTGTGAATGGTGTTCGCTATCGTGAGATGATAACGAACTTTTTATGGCCCGAATTGGAAGATATGGATGTGGACGATATGTGGTTTCAGCAGGACGATGCCACTTGCCACACAGCTAACGAAACAGTGGCTCTTTTGCGCAACAAATTCAATGGCCGTGTTATCTCACATAATGGCGATGTCAATTGGCCGCCAAGATCATGTGATTTGACACCGTTGGACTTTCTTCTTTGGGGTTATTTGAAAGAAAAGGTGTACGTCGATAAACCAGCAACAATTCAAGAGCTAAAAGATGAGATAATTCGGCACCATTAACGGCATAGAACCTCCATTATGCCTCAGGGTCAATTTGGACCATCGGATGGAGGTGTGCCGCCGTGGTCGCGGCGCCCATTTGGCCGATATTTTGTTCCGTACATAATTGAGTAATACCAATATATCATAATAAAATAAAATTACAATAATTTCCTAAATAGTTTGTGTTTTATTCAAAATCAACATAGGCCCTTGAAATTTAACCACCCTTTATTACGACCTTTAAAAAACCCCTCAAAGAACACTACCTCTCGATATCTACCGTGTAGGACGTTGTTGCTAGTGTACGTGAATGGACATTTATATATATGAAGTGTGTATATATATTTTCTGTATGTATATATATATATCATGATCATGTAAGTATAGTATATCTATTTTTTTTTCTATACAATGTTTATACAAGTTTAAACTATAATTAACACATGTTCTAAGTAAAAGGTAATAAAAAAATGGACGTGGAGATTACCAAACGGAAAAAATAGAAACGAAACAGACTATATATTATCAAAAATATCTCATGACATAGGTACTATGAACCGGAACTACCCACCCGACCACAGGATTATTAGAGCAAGAGCAAATGCGTTAAGGAATAAGAAAAGCAGAGTTAAGTATACAAATACATATTTAAGTCATTCGAAAAGTGAAGACGAAATTTTAAAGTACAGGGAGAGTGTGACAAAAAAGCTATCTAACCAATACTTTAGCCAAAACTATTTCAGTACAAATTCAGTACGATTATATACAAATACCATAACTACAAGTGTAACTGCGACTCGCGAAACGGAGAACAATCACAAGGGAAACTACATGAAAAAAAGCTCTTTTACAAAGAAGAAAATAAATACAAAAGTATAGAAATAAATCGAGAACTATAAAAAATGAACTACCGGCCCTCCTTAAATTGGTAAATAAATGTGTAAGACACGACTACACAATATATAGACAAAAAACAATAGAAAATTATCTTACGCTCAGCGGAAGTACAAAGTGAAATAAAATTTGGATAGAAGGACTAGAAAAAAACTGACAAAAATTTGTATAAGCGGCAGGACATTACGGCCACTGCAACGGACTTTTATAAAAAACCTCTACAAATCGACTCCCTGCGACGTAAATAACACAAACAAATATGTCCAGGTTAAGCACATCGATCATGTAAGGTAAAAGAATTTTAAACGAATTAATGCAAACGAAATAATGGAAAAAATTAGAACCTTAAAAACAGGAAAATCCCCGGGATCAGACAATATCACAAACGAAGTCTTGAAGAGATCATGTTTTATGTTAGCCACATCACTATCCAAACTGTTCAATCTAATATTAAAGAAATCTGAAACACCTAAACAATGGTCTCAATCTAACATTATTTTAATCTATAAGAAAGGCGATCCATAAACTCAAGAATAATCCCTAAGTAGAACAAGCAGGTTTCAGGAGCAGGTTCTCAAGTGTAGATCATATACATACCCTAGAATTAATTATAGAAAAGTATAGAGAACAACAAATACCGCTCTACATCGCATTCATAGACTACCGAAAGGCCTCTGATATGGTATCACACGACAGCGTTTGCTAAAGTTCGAAAGAACAGGAAGTTAACCCAGTCTACATAAATGTAATTAAATCATATATAGCAACAACACGGGAGAATAGAACTAGAAACACTGGGCCCAACTTTCCCCATTAAAACAGGTGTGACACAGGGCGATTCTTTATCGCCAACATTACCTATAGCCGTAATAGAGACAATAAACCCCAAGGGAAAAGAGGCAGAGGGAGACCTGCAACACGTTGATATTTAAGGTGACGAGAAAGAACGAGACGAGATAATTAAGGTGGCTGGCTCGAATTGGCACAGTATAGCACAAAATAGAGAGCAGTGGGCATCATTGGAGGAGGCCTTTACCCAATTAGGGGACCGTGCTTAACAAATATTTATTATGATAATAATTTAAGTACAAATAATTATAGCAAATGTCAAATATAGGCATTTTTATTGTATTTTATTTTTATAATAAGCAATTATTTAACCGAAATAAATAAAATATTAATCTCATTAGATGATTATGTATTAATTGCTAGCTGCGCCTCGCGGTTGGACACATACATTTTGGCCCATTGGAGTGGAGGAGTATAGGGGGCAACGCATCTGCGAGACAGTAATACAGTTGTCTATGGGCGTCGTTAGTCGTTAAAAGGCACTGATTACTCTTGGGCCCCCGTGGATTCGTTAACATAATAAAAATTTAAACAATATTCGATTTTTTTCTGTTACTCTCATTATCTCCGAACAGTTTTAGGTAAAAGCATTAAAACAACACACTAATTAAATTAATGTATCTGTTGAGAATATTTTTTTTTTAATGAATTATTTAAAAAATCTTAACGGTTAAGAATTAGGCACATTTCGACGAACCTCGTCGAAGTCGTTTAAAGCTATATACATACTATTGTGCCAGATACAACGAAAAAGAGAAAAGGAAATTCATGTGGAGAAAGTACAAAGGGGCGCCGAGTGGCCCGAACAAAAAATTGTACCTATTCCGTAGGGGACGTAAGTGTAAGGTAGGCAAATTCTTCGGTCGGTAAAGACCCAGCGCGTCGCCACCCAGTTGACGACACAAAATTACCACGAACTATTTGAATAGTAAATATGCCTAGAATTTTAATCAAAGGTATTCGATCACAATGGACTGGTCACACGCTCAGAAGAGCAAACGGCGGATGGGCCAGTAAGGTACTGGAGTGGAGGCCCCGTTTAGGAAAACGGAAGTGTTGGTCGACCGTTCACCAGGTGGGGGAAGACGATTTCCGTGCAGTAGCCGTTCCGGGATGGATGCGAGTAGCAGGAAATCGGTCTTCTTGGCGTTCAGTAAAGTCCAGCAGTGGACCGATGAGGGCTAATAATGATCAACATGATGATTCGATCTCACAGATGTGGTATCGACGTGCTACGTAGCAGAAAGTGGAGCTAACTCGTGTCGAGTTGTTGATAGTTGCTGATACGAGTACTAATAACAATATTTATCCTAGCTACGCTACAGGCGTGTGCTGCTAGCTACAGGTCGTTGTTATAGTTCTAACTTTTCACATAATTTTTTTGTTCTTTGGGGGTGATGATGGGCACAAAGAGCTCCTCTCTAAAAACACATATAATTACACCTTTCAAGAACTGCCCTCGAAAAAGAAATGACAAAAAAGCCCCGAGTATACAGTAGAATTTACATACAAATTGGATCACTACTTCTTGAGGTTAGCGCGTTCAAACAAAAACTCTTCATGTAATACTTAATCTTAATAAAATTTAAAGGTAGATAAATAAAAAAGGTGGGGAAAAATGGCTCGTTGGCAGCTAGCCTCATGTCTGCGAACTTCCATGCGGATTAGTGAGAGGGGTGTTCTGAAGGGGGAGCCTACGTCGCCTCGCAGTGGGGGTGGCGTCCCGACCCAGCTTATGTTCTCATTTGCTATGTACTGCACACACGGTATATATATGTTATGAGGCAAACTTTATGCTATTTCGCGCGGTTGTATCCGGAGACCATCAAGGATGAAGGCTAGTAACCAAGTTGTGAGAATGTTTATGGTCGTTATTCACTCTCAAAATAATTTGTTTTGTCCTAAAAAGAACACGACGTTTCCAGTGTATTAACACTTCTTGATGGAAATTCATGTTAGGACGTAAATAAAGAAACATAATTCATATACTATTTCCACAATTCTTTAAATTAAATTTACAATACTCATTCTAAATGTAAATTTAAATTGTGGAAATAGTAAATAATTTTTTTTTATTTATTAAAGTGCTAGAAAAAGACATATATAAATTATCTTTTTGTCTGCGATCAACTTCACGGACAGCGAGCTAAGACCGCATCGTTTCTAAATTTGCTCCGTAACGGCCAGGAATAATGAAGATATCCGAACAGTCAGGGTCTTTTGATGACTACGGCCCCCATTAGACATCAGCATAAGTATTATGCAGATGTGCCCTTCCTCCATCCTCTCCTACAATAGGTCACTGGAAACTCACAAACCGGGTGGGGTCGCATCGTGTGCGCAATTCATATGCAATGTTGATATATGTACTTACTTTAGTAAGTGGTAGTGCCGTGTTGCATTGCAGAGGAATTGGACCACACGACCGCGGAAGTACCTCCCGCGCACATGACACCGTCGTGCGATTAGTGAGTAGCCGATGGCCCATTGTAGGGGAGGCAGCAAGGAGGGCAACGCATCTGCGTGATAATAATGCCGATGTCTATGGGCGTTAGTAGTCGTCAAAAGGCTTGTTCGTTAGCCCCCTGTACTATAAATAAAATTGTGAGAGTTTGATTGATTTTTTTCAAGGATTCTACAATAAATAAACGAACAATATAATTTCAACTAGAAGCTACAGTTACGTTGCGCAACGCTTGGCCATGCACGTACCTTAGGCAACACGGCCCTTACAACTCCCCTCGGTACCGGCTCGTGGGGGGAGCTAAAATTACATGGAATCGACGGACGTGCATATATATGCGGACACACACACATACAATGCCAAACACACACCTGGTCACACACGTCTCGTGTATTATTATATCGCAGGATATCCTACAAGTGGCATTTTTTAAGAACAGTATTATTTTGGTATACACATATCATTATCATCAATCTTTATAGCATATGGAGTCTAGCAAGCACAACTGGTAGCACGTATAAACATCTGCACAAGTCTTGCCTCATCGCCCCAACGCGTCATCGGACACTTACAAGCCGCACTAAACGCGACACACAGTTCAAGTGGTAACTATAGCCCAAATCGCCTGTTTTAGAAAAACGGTACAAGTTTTATAGAAGGCTTTTAGAACCTCACACACTAAACCTTATAACACAACAGATAAGGTATTATTTTCCCTCTCTATCTCTTCGACCCCCCCCCCCCATCCTCTCCACACACGCACACACAACTTCATCATCAGATGGCTACAAGCAGCACTCATCGCGATATCTTAGGTTTGAATAGGCCTACCGTGCCAGCCCAAATAGCCTGTCTAATGAAACGGTACAGTTTTCACTGATGGCTGCTAAAATCTTCCAAACTAAGCCTTATGCCAGTGTAGGTAAGGTAATGTTTCCATTGCACGTGGAACTAGTTTTGCGTACACCCAGTATTGCGCAAGCAAGTGGGCAACCGAGCCATAGTAGATCGAATTGCGATATATGTGTTCTAGTGGGGGTGTGGAGTAACACAAGCACAAGCTGAATAGACAAGCAGCTCATGCTCATGTTACACGACAGACCCCTCGCCAACTGCGGCGAGATACGGCCATAGTCTATTTTTACCCAACTGCGTCAGAAAGGTAATGCTTTTCGAGCATATGTTTGTATCTTCCCTGCTAGAGTCCGAAAGATTTCACGGATGAGATCGCGAGTGACACAATATAATATACATTTTTTTCCGATATTTGTTTTTCGATTTAATCGTAGGATATTTGGTGGTAGATAATGACTAGATATCCGCCCACGGTTGCGCTCGCGTGTGGGTGATACAAACATGACGCTACTTCGACGAAGTCCTTTAAAAACTGTCCTATAGACATTGCTGGGGACAAGAAAAAATAGTTTGTGCGGCTTTTACCTTTTTTACATTAATTGTGGAATGTTTGTTTCTATATAAATATAGATTTTTTTCTGCTCGCTAATGGCAGTTTTCTATTTTCTATCCAACCATGTAGATTGCTGTAGATAGTAGGTTGCTGGAGATAGAGAAAACTAATAATTTCGCATGGAACTTGTGTGAACTGTCTAAATCCATCTCTAGTTGGTAGTTGGTACGGATATTGTCACTCGTTTGTCCCCCTATACTATGGAAAAAATATACACGAGGGAAGGCAAAAAAATCAAGTGGATTTCGCTGTGCGGTGTCATAGTAGATACTTATCTATTTTCAAATGGTATGGAGGTTTCTAAGAAATATTTTGATTATGTTGATACTTTGTTGGATATGCGAATATTAAGTGGAAGGACTACCGATGGGGATTATAGAATTCAATAAAAACTAGGAACGAAAATATATGCGGCATATCTCTTAAGATGAGATTTTATTGCTGCTACGGAACCCACAGCACAGACGAGTCCAGCTCGCTCTTGTCCTGTTTTACATTTTTACGGATTATGTGACATGTAAAGTCATACAAGTATCGGTTAAGGTGAGGCGAGATGCACAACACAGACGGAACGCCGTTAGTATCTGCCACGACCTTTACTCGGCTTGCAGTAGGTGGTCGCCTACGCAATACAATCCGGTTGGCAATGATGTTGGCAATCCTACCATATACACTCAGCTTGCACTAACAGATACGTTTCTTTTTGGAGTATACTCAACGGAAACAATAGGAGCCCCACGATGTGAAATGAGAAATAAAAAGTCTGAAACCGTAACGCCTTAGCGTAACGTTCTATTCCGCAACGTGTCTTGCGCATGCTTTTAGAATAATGTACCTTCCGTAGTTAACTAGAGTCGCATGTTGAAGCTGACACGCATCGAACAGTTTATGCCCTTACCCACCTCATACTCCCAATGGGCCACGACTCACAAATCACACAAAACGCCACGCTTCTACGTGGGTATTGTCTTCTCAACCCAAATAGGGTACAAAATAGAACTACCACTTACACATTTGGCCCTATAAAAAAGGAGGTACAAAATATAATACACGCACAAATAGAACTACCACTTACACATTTGGCCCTATAAAAAAGGAGGTACAAAATATAATACACACACAAATAGTACATAGAAACCGGCTCCCCTCCATTTCATCACGTAACAAAGAATTCTTAGTAAAATGCTGGCAGTTTTTTCGTATCGATCCGATGGCAGGCTTGTTTTATTTGTGGAAAAAACACTCTATGGAAGGTTCACATATACAATCTAGAAACTTCGCAATCTCTCAAGAGCAGTGGCGTAACTACACCGCTGGGCGTCCGTTGCAAATTCGTCTTAGGGCTCTACCCTCTCTTTAAATTTTATAGCATACGAGAAACGAGCAATCGGAGCCATTAAATGACTACCGATGCCCATTAACATCCGCATACGCTTCTTATCTTGCACGTCAGTGAAATTGAAAGGCATACGTGAGAATACGATAAACGCATTTTCCTTTCAAACAGCATAACATCACAGCAGTTCTAATAAAAAATCACTTTAAAATCGTATCAACGTTCTTTGATAACCGTCGAAATGCGATGTCCTCAATTCAGGAGAGTGTTGGTGATCTGCGGATTTTACCTGAATTATTTTTTCCGGACAGTGTCCCAAAGAGGGTGATGTATTTCGAGCGTACGTATTTATGCACATATTTGCGGAAGACGGATTTCAGCTTAAGAGGTGTCATGATGTCGCGAGCGACTGTATCCAACCTTAAAATGTGTTTAAAGCAGTCGGAATATCGTTTTTTCAATTTGATTGTAAATCTTAAAGCTTAAAACGTAAACGAGCAACATAAAAGTTCAGGTGAAAGGGACTTCTATCGTTTGGTGCCTTTTGTAGAATGTTCTACTAGCTGTAGCTACATTGTCGGCATCCGGCACAGTGAAAGTTTAAATCGGCTTCCCTTAGCTAGGGTTCTCTTAGCCGGTAGACAAAAAAAACGGAACCCTTATAATTTCGTCATGTGTGTCTGTCTCCGCGTCCGTACGTCACAGAAACATGAAATTATTAATTGTAGCTCTACACACAGGGACGGAATAAATATTCGTCCGAGCATAGCATTGCATAGGACTTTCTAAATGTTATGGAGCTTTCTAAGAAAGTTTTTTGATTGTGCTTATACTCTGTGAGATATTCGCATCTGTGGTAAAAAGTGTGTCCCTCCTATATCTTTTGAACTACGGAGGGGGGAAGAAAATTGAGATTAAAGAATTCAATAAAATCTCCAAACAAATGTTATTGGTTCCATGTTCACCAGAGGGGACTAACGCATTAACAGCCAATACATTTAGCAGGGCGTCGGTACCCCAAAAGTGAAGTCATTACCCACGATCTTGGACCAGACCCGTCACGAGGTCTGTCTCAACTACCTCCAAAGATCGCCACCGTTATATTGACGACACAAAGAGTCCTCGTGGATGTGGCTTCGTCCACGCTGAGCTACTTCATGGACTACGTGGCTCCACGTGCTAGTAGAAACCAACTCAAGCGCCCGCAAACCTTTCACTCGTAATAAACTGTGTCTGCTTTTCCAACGGCCCTCGACTCGTTTGTGCGAACGAAAAAAACATTTTGATATGTTTACTTCTTTATATACTTATAAAGGAACAAACGAGAAACCGGAATCGTTTTGAACTACCGACGCCCATATACATCCGCACAATTGCTGCTGAAATACGGTCACGTATTGTGGAGATACTCACATAATGCGTAAACGAAAGAACACGAAAAAGGCTGCCAAGAATTAGAGATCACTTATTAAATTTAATTAATTCCGTATTCACGGATGCAATGCGCTTCGGATTAAGCGTGTCAACGCGACCACTTCCTCGAACAAACAAAAAATACCAACTTTACAAGACACGCAAGAATACAGTGTACTCTTTGTACATGGAACAAAAGCCAGAATGCTATTCTACAAAACCGTACGAACGCCTACGTCCGGGGAGGTCTCTGTGTCTATACACCTTATAAATTTTATGGAGCGGATTTTTGCGAGGTCAATTGGAGGGAAGAAGTATAGGAGAGCAACGCACCTGCATGACAATAATTTGGATGTCTATTGGTGTTGGTAGTCGTAAAAACTCAGAGGGCTCCGTTCCGTTCGTTCGTACAAGTCCCCAAAACTGCATGTATGTGAGTGATTTTCTCAAAAACTGAACGGATTTTTATGCGGTTTCAAGGAATGGAACGATTTCGGACAAAGGTTTCTGTGTACAATGTATTATAAGGTAGCAATCTATAGTTATAATGTAGACGTGTGAGCAACATGTCCGCACAATAGTACACAGATCAGAGTCCTTCCCTCCAATGTAGCACCGGAAATTCACAAACGAAATGAAACGCGGTAGAATAGCTGTGACTTTGACGTGCATTTTTTTTGTGAGACAAAACAAACATTAGCAACAGGCTTCATCGCAGCGGGACTGAGCCGGATACAAACGGAGATGTGCCCAATCTCCGTCTGGCTCAGTCCCGCTGCGATGAAGCCTGTTGCTAATGTTTGTTTTTACTTTTCATGTCAAAAATAACACTTTTCCCCATGACGCTGAACATCTCCTGGATCGAGATCCGTGCACTAAGAATCGGTCTTAAGTAATAACTACTGAGACATGAAACATCAAACAACTAAATCATTTTGTTGCTATTTGTAAATTCGGGCCGGCACGACCGGCGAGGCACATCTCTCTGATATAAAACTAAACGTATTAGCATTTTAGGAAGAGGTAGTGCCACGCTGCATAGGAGGAGGTAGTGCCATGCATGGTGCATGACTCTACACCCTCCTACGTAACGGAACTGGGCCGGCACAACCGGGGAGGTCCCTTTCGCTCATAATACCGCCGTAAAGTGACATCTTCAGTGTCGCGTTTCGTACGGCAGAAGGAGGGCACCGCATCGGCATAGTAATTATGTGGATGTTCATGGGCGTCGATAGTCGTAAAAAGGCTCTGATTTCTCGTTTGCCCCCTATCCTATAAAAAAAAAACAACCGACGCGGTACATCTCTCTGACATAAAACTCGACGCAAACTCATCTGCAGGTCCCAAATGGATCAGATTGCTCGTTTGTGACCCTATGATATATAATAAAATAAACCTTGGCGACACAGTCAGCATGACATACCACCAAAGTACCAGTTCTGCTAGCTTGACGCAGAATAACTTTTACATTTGCTTATGATGTGGCAGCACTTACCTCGCCTGACTGATCAAACTCCGTAACATTGCCCACAACGTCCGCTATCATGGGGCTGTACTCTTCCTCAAACTCATGTTCCACCTCGGTCTTTACAGCCGTCAGGTCCAAGTCGCTCATGGGTACGATGCTCTGTTGCATAAATTGTCGATTGTGAGTTTCAATGTGCTTGTGCAGGTGATCTTTACGATTGAACTCTGCAAATAAACAAACAAACTTATTTTTCAATTCTTGGTAGAGCCAGCGCTAAGAGTAGAATTAACAAATCCAAAAGAGGATTTTTTGGGCGGAGGTAGCGCCATGCTGCATAGGAGGAGGTAGTGCCATACATAGTGCATGACACTATGCAAGGGAATTTGGCCGGCACGACCAGGGAGGTACCTCTCGCTCATCTTCAGTGTAGCATTTCGTGTGGTTTGTGAGTATCCGGTGGCTCATTGGGGGTGGGGGAAGGAGGGCAACGCATCGGCATAGTAATTATGTGGATGTTTATGGGCGTCGGTAGTCGTAAAAAGGCTCCGTTTGATCGTTCCTCCCTCCCCCCCTATTCCTATTCTATAAAAAAAATACTATACCACTAATATACGGCTTGGAAAATTCATAGCATTCGGGAAACCAAAAAAATAAAGGGTGCAAGTTATGAATTAAAGCTTTTTGTTATGCTAATTATAAGCTAAAGGAGCGTGTGAAGCAAGCAAACATAGATGAGGTTGAGTCCATATGTGTAACTATCAAGAAGAGCACTTGCAATTTGCTTACTGCCACATCACCAACACAAAAGTGAATTGGGACAGAAGTTCCAATTTTAGACATCCGTTACATTGTTTATCAGATAACTAGAAATTTGGAGCTGCTAACCAAACTTTGATGCTGTAAATATAACAATTTATATGCTGGTGATATGTACTTAACAATGATATCAACACACATAATATAATTTACATATCACTTCATACAGATAAACTGTATTGATGCCACTCAGCCTCTTCTTAATGGCTTGACAAGTGTTGATAAAATAGTATAAACAGATATTAAAAGAATGTTTCTTCTACAACATTTGATGCAGAAGTATCATAAACACTAATTGAATCTGATTGACACTAAATCTCCTTACTAATATAAAGCTGAAGAGTATATCTGTTTGTTTGTATACACTAATCTGAGGAACTACAAATTAAAAACTTATTTTTATGTTTAGTTGTCCATTTAACGAGCAAGGCAATAGGCTAAATAACCATGCCACTGCAACTAATAGGACCTGAGTTGTGCGGTTTAAACTGCAGGATGATTCTACTGAAGTACAATTAAGTTAATTACATGCCATTTCCAAAACCATAATTGTAGAGATACTTACTTTTATCACAAACAGGACAAGAGAGAACTTTGACTCCAGAATGAATAGCACTGTGAATATTTAGGTGTTCTTTTCTTTTAAAACCTTTGCCACATTCTGGACAAATGTGAGGTCGTCTGCCAGAATGTTCCTGCATGTGTCTATCCATATGTTCCCTGCGTTTTAATCTACGAAAACAAATTATAAGACATTCAAGATCCCTACCAAGTTGAGGGACTCACTATGTACATACTTACACACATTTTATTTAGACAGATTTTGTTTGAAATCCAATAGATGCTCATGTCCAATATGTTTAAAGATGTGACAACATATATTTCTATTGGCTATTTGTATATAATAAATAAGAAATTGATGTCAATAGGAGGGTAATTATAGAACCATTGTTTTATTACTCTCATACACACGAATTGTGGCTGATCTTTATTTGTGCAGATGTTCAGGGGTGTCAGCATTCACCCAGAGCCACCAGAGTAATCAGAGCACCAAAGAATCTTCATGTAAATAATTATACAATTATTCAAGTCATGTTTATAGGTATTTGTTTCACAGTGCAATTGCTGTGCCACAGCCAGGTCTGGTGAATTTTGTTGGGTTTGTGAGCTCATTAGGGGATGGGTTAAAGAGGGCAACGACTTCTTAAACTCTGGTCATATGGGTTTTTATGGTATTTGCCAGTCACTAAAAGACAAAAACCAACAGTTCAATCTCTTTGCAATTCAAAATCACAGTGTACAGCCATGTATGTTATGGTACTCCAAGGGAAGCCAACAATCCTATTTAGTCTTATTTTTAAACTAGTTTAAATTTGGTTAGATTAATATATTTTAAAGATATATTTTATGCTTAATAAATAAACGCAATGAAAGGAAAACTCAAGTTAACCAACCAATATTTTATATCTTGTGTAACTCTACTTTCGTTTTATGATAGCTACTAGCAGTTGGCAAAAGCTCAACTTTAATATTTTTTCTGGTAAGATAATCAACAAGTCATGATCGTTGACAGACTTTAAAAAAAAATGTTTTTATGAGAAAAAAAAAACAAACCCTTTTCCACAGACCACACACACAAATTTGTATTCATCATAATGTGTTAATAGGTGAAGCTGCAATTTATCTTTTTCTTTAAACTCTGCTGAACAGGCAACACAAGTGAATATTGTTTGTCCATTGATTCCATTACTCACTATAGCTACTTTAGTTGCTGAATACTGTTTTTTTTTAACAGGTTTCTCCAATTCATTTTCTAAAACATCCAAAAGTGGCCAAATAGAAAATCTACTTCAAAAAAATCATAATAACATATTATTATTTTTATGAACACTGCAAACAGGTTTAATTTTGG
>JAFELO010000941.1:599307-626172 GCA_017140195.1 Eumaeus atala | reverse complement strand
AACTTTTCAAAAAAAATTATGTCAGTACAATGCCCCATTTTAACTTCACTCATCGTACAGATGATATATATCAGAATATTGTCTACCAATGATATTTTTCTAGGTGGTACTGCTACTAAGATATTGAGCTCTAAAATTCTTCATTCAAACGCTAAGAATATTTTTCGCATATATTTTTCTTGTGTTAACATCCTATTTTTATGTACTAGTCACATGAGCTTTGTTGTGAAGAAGAAAGTTAGTCATGTGAAGTTTTACCCTGCGTGTTGCCATTGCTGAGTAATACGAGCCTGAAGTTCCAAAAGATTCATTTTTCGTAAATAAACATACAATATTTTACATGAATTTCTTCTCACATAACACCCTACTTTTGTTTGTCTATCATTACAAACTGTTTATTTACAAAAAAGGCTATTGGAACTTTAGGTTCATCTTACTCTGTGATGGCAGTGTGCAGGATAATACTTCACAGGACTAACTTGTACATGTGACTAGTACATAAAAGTAGGGTGTTAAAATAAGAAAAAAATAATCTAAGTGTTTGTACAAAGAATTTTAGAGCTCAATATCTTTGTAGTGGTACCACCTAGTAAAAGAAATCATTGGTAAATTATATTCTTATATACATATATATATCATCTGTACGACATCAAATTTTCACCAAAAAAATTTAAGTCCCCGTCCCATAGTGCCCCTATTGCTGAACCGAATGATCACCATAAGTATAAAAGTGAAAGAATTACCTTCAGTCTCGTTCATCATCTTTTACACAATTTAAATTAAATTGTGAAAATAGTCACTACCTCACTTTAAAGTAAAAGTAGAACTCGTTTCCTGCGTGTGTTCACGGCACACGGTAATTTTAAATAAAATTTCTCCCCCTTACAATTCAATGGTTAACCAAGGACCAAGTTCCCCTCTGAATAGGGGTTGAATACCCTACCCTTTGTCAGCTGTCTACCCTAACATCATATGTAGAGGGCGGCTGACCCCACTTTAGACGCTACGAAAGGGCATTCTATATTTGTAGGCACTATAATATATACGATTCAATATTAACAATATGTATTTAATTTTCTTAATTGTTTTAAAAACACTTTTTCGACTATTTTAAAAATAAAAGGCGCGAAAAAAGTTTACTTCACAAATCACACCCACTCCAATCTCTGGTTTTACATTGTAACTTTAGTCACTATTCAACACTTTTGTATAGACTTATATACACGAGAACTTTATATAATATAGAAAATATAACACACTTAGCACGAAAGTTTTATACAAAAATATTTGTTAAATGAAAACTTATTATATCAAAACAACATTGAGGTCATTAAAACGGGATCAGCGAAACGCCTCAACCGCGCGAACATCAATTTTCAACTGACAGTTTCTAGTATGATAGTCTATGACTGACAGTCTTTGCAACTGACTACGAGTTAATGCTTGACTTTCTGATTTTACTTTGAATTTTGAGTCAGACATTTACGATTACTGTCAATTGACAGTGTTTGACAAATAACAACTAATGGCAATTTTGACGTATGAAGCTAAGACCGCCATAGAGATATTATAGATAGAGTAGAAATACCAACCTAAAAGGAGGCCGTCTAAATCTAAGGAGACAAATGTGGTTTACTATCTGTCTCTATCTGTTTCCTTTCCTTTCTCTATGCGCAATGTACATGCAAGATAAGATAGACAAATATAGTAGTGCATTCTCACTTTCCTTCTCTATTCACTATTACGGCTAGTAGCCGTCATATAACTTCCTTTATTGCAATTGTATTTTTATGTGTCTTTTTTAAATCGAGCGAGTGGTTTCGAAGATAAGAAGTGCCTTTCAAAATTCGAGAATGCCGTGATCGGCGGACGTCAATTTAAAAGTCGAAAAATACATTAATATTATGCGCTCTATATCTGGTGCGTGGCTCCCATCCATACACACAAAAACTTTTATGTAACGCACTTATTCGTAGCCAATTGGATTATGGTTCATTTTTACTCCAAACATGTAACAAGACAAGGATGAAGTTATCAAACTGAATCCTCTCAATGACATACCTTTTGAGGCCATAACATACTTACCAGATGGTGTACTTAACATATACATAGACAAGGACACCTTGTAAGCGAACTCTCATTTCAATTATATAAAGCTGTGAAGGCTGGACTCAGATATTTGCCAATGCCTCAAGAAGGACGTGTTGGATCCGCAGTCTGGATCCCTAAACTTATATAGTGTTAAATTTTAAATTACCTCCGCTTTCATCGGCTTTCACGGGCGGAATTTGGGCTATTTATGAAGCACTATCTTACATAGAATCTCATCAATTGGACAAATCTGTCACACTATCAGACTGACACAGTTCAATACAAGTAATTTTCTCTAACCAATTTAAATGAAATTTGAAATCTTATTTAGTCCTTGAAATAAAACATTTGTTACTGAAATGCCTAAATGAAAATCAAACTAATATTGATTCCCGGTCACTCAGGTATAAGGGATAATGAATATGCAGGATACTATGCTAGAGAAGCTACTACATGTGGGATTTTGAGTAAATATACTGCTACGACCTCCTGCTTGTTGCCAAAACTCGTATGATCTCAGACTGGGGTTACATTGGTCCCGCACTTCCCTCATTAAGGGAAAACTTTATGCAAGCATCCGGAAGTATGTATTAGTAACTTTTTGGTTTTAGAATACCGCGACGCACGCAAATTGATTACTTCAAAATTATGTCGCTTGAGGCTTGGACACTCGTGTACTCCTGTTGTCCTGATTAAGATTATATAGGGAGAGAATAAAGGATTCCTTGATCTGTGAATGCAGTTTAGATGAAGGTACTCCAAATTCACATTTTTTCATGTGCTAAATTACACTCGTCACTGTACGGTAGTCTTCCTCCTGAAATTCCCCGCCCTATTGATTTTAAATCCTTTCTAACATATGTTTTCCCTCCATTTGACACAATTCTTTGTAATTTTATTAAATTAAATTATATACAATATATATACTGCATGTCTATGTTTAGTTTATGTTTAAGGCTAATAAACTTTACTTTCATGTAAGCCCTAGCAAGAACTGGCGCTACTGAACTTGTTTCCTCACAAGTTTCCAATTCTAGCAAAGTTTACCCAACGTTCTGATATTGACAAATCTGAAAAGGATGCCAAAGCTAAGAAAAAAAAAACTCCATAGCTTTATTCACTCTACTATATATTTTATTTTTGGTTACTTTTTGTACACGGTTACTGTGCTGTTATATGTGTTTAGTTGAAGCACTGTTTAAGTATTTGCGGTTGGATTTTCACCTATTTAATATTTAGTGTTTTATTACAATTATGGCTTGCGAAAGGAAAATAGAAAACCTAGCCCTATGCCTTTTTGATATTGACGCTGTTAAGTTTGGTGTATTTACCACAAAAACTGGTTTAAAAACACCAATTTACTTAGATTTAAGGGTTATAGTAAGCTATCCTGATGTAATGGTACGTATGAACTATATGTATGAGCCAACATTAATTCATAATTTGTTTCCATAAAATTTTGTTCCTTTTTTTATAGGATACAATATCTCAGTTATTATATGAGTTTTCTGTTAAAGACAGTAAAAGTGATCATTTGTGTGGTGTTCCTTACACTGCTCTTCCAATAGCTACACTGCTCAGTGTTAAAGCAAAAAAGCCAATGCTTATGAGACGAAAAGAATCTAAGTCCTATGGAACTAAAAAAATGATTGAAGGCCATTACAAGCAAGGCGACACGTGTCTGATCATAGAAGACGTTGTGACATCAGGTTCCAGTGTTTTAGAAACAATAAATGACCTTAGAAAAGAAGGTCTCAGAGCAGAGGAAGCAATAGTAATATTGGATAGAGAACAAACGGGAAGAAAAAATTTAGAAAATAATAATGTGAAATTGAGATCTCTGTTTACTATGACACAGCTCTTAAAGATACTAGTCGAAAATAATAAAATTACAGAAAAAAATAGTGACGATGTTAAGGCTTTCTTGCAAAATGTTCAAGCTCCACTAATAGGTAATATCTAACTTCATTCTAATATATTGAGGTAAACAAGTTGGAGGATTATTTCTAAGTATAATGTATACTAATGCTCATGCACTGGAAGATGGGGTGTGGTATGGCCTCCTACCCGATGGACTGATGACTTGATACTCGTGGTGGAGATTTGCTGGATGCAAGTGGCTTGTGACTGTGACCTGTGACACTCTGTGGGGGAGGCCTAAGTCCAGCAGTGGTTGTCATCCGGCTGACGATGATGATGAAGAATCCTCACATAACAATGTATAATTGTAATTGCCCTGTTATCTATCCTTCATTGGGCCTTTAAAGACTCATCAAAAATTGCACAAAACATGATTGCTTGGTTATCACTTGTTTAGGTGAGAGATATTTTGCCAGTCATACCGGCTGAGTATATTGCAATGCAGCAAGCTAAAACACATCACATGCATAAATATTAGAAATTGGAATAAACTAATATAATTTCATCACTTTCACACCCTATATAATAATAATTTAAAATACATTTTCAGGTCCCAGTGTGCAAAGGAAATTAATACCTTATGAGAAAAGAGCAGAAGAAGCAACAAACATTATAGCTAAAAAGCTCTTTAAGATAATGGCAGTTAAGAGAACAAATCTTTGTTTGTCTGTGGATCTAACTACCAGTATGCAAATACTTGACCTTGTACAAGATGTAGGTGAATATATCTGCTTATTGAAAACACATATAGATATTATTGAAGATTTTACATGGGATTTCATCACCAAAATAAAACAGTTGGCACGGAAATATAACTTTTTGATTTTGGAAGACAGGAAGTATGCTGATATTGGTAACACTGTAGCCCTTCAACACAAAAAAGGACTATACAGAATTAATGAATGGGCAGATTGTGTCACTGCACACTCTTTACCTGGGGATGGTATTTTAAAAGCTCTGAGCGAGCAAGAAAACGATCGAGGGGTCTTCTTACTAGCTGAAATGAGTTCTGAGGTATGTAAGCCCAAGTTGATGTATCTATATAAATTTAAATTTCAACTAATCTTTCATTGACTTCATTGTTTCAATGTATAAGAATAATCAGAATGGTTATTAGCAACAGTAAACCTAGAAAGGAGATAAAGGCGGCATAGAATTTTTACTCTTATTATGATGTATGGGTTACTATAAACAAGAGGTGTCATATTGCATTGTAACTTCGCAGTCTCAGACCTGCACATTTGGTTTTGCACTTACAGTGCATATAACTCAAATAATAGTCCTAAGTGTTAATTGTGCTGTTGCACTTGAGAGTAGACTCCAGATAGTCCTAAGTGGAGAACATGGTGACATAGATCACAAAATTTGCATAACTTCAGGCAATGCAAATTGTGTATATACATACAATCCAGTATTATATACATCCTATTGAAAAAAAGTAGCATGCTTAAATTATCACATTAGCTTTGTCCTACAGCTCAGGAAGAGCAGAAGGAGCCACAAATTTCACACAATTATACAAATGACACTTCTCAATTTTAGGGTAACCTCATCACACAAGATTATATAGAAGCAACAACAAAAATGGCATCTAAATATCCCAACTTAGTAACGGGATTTGTCTGTCAAAAGGAAGCCACTTTTACAGATACTGGATTGATACAGCTCACACCGGGAGTGCAGCTGGAGAATGCGAAGGATGAATTGGGACAAGTTTACAACACACCTGAAAAGGTTATTCTGGAAAATGGAGCAGATGTGATTGTTGTCGGTCGGGGTATTGTTAAAGCAAAAAATCCCAAAAGCCAAGCTGTTATTTATAAAGATAGGCTATGGCAGTGCTATGAAAAGCGAATCTCAGGCATTTAAGATTTTTGTTCCATAGAGTTCATTAACATTTTATAGATTTAATGTAAACGTAAAAAAATCTCTATTAGATTAATATTTTTTTTACAACTTTCTGTATTTTAAAATCGGGACCTTTTTGGATCACTTTCTTGCTCATCAGTGTATCTGTCAATTTTTTTCTAGGGAATGTGTGAAAGAATCAAGCTGAAATTTAAGTCAAATAAAGTCAGCAACATGTCAAAGCACAGAGTAAAATTATACTTCTAAGTCAATTAAATCGAAGGGTATCCTTTGATGATATGTAGATAGTTCTGTGGTTATTTTCCATAGAATTGGTATTACCTATAGGGTCTTTGTGGTTAAAATAGAATTGTAAAGTGTAGCAAGAAGCTATAGCTTACAGTACAATGTAGTAATGCAACAAATCGAATAATAAGTAAATTACAAGTATATCACTGAAAAAGATCATTACAAACTTATATTTGTAGTTCATTCAATACATAAAGGGGCGTCTTCAGTGAAATTAATATCAATATAACACTAAAATAATATACTTTTTAAAAATATTAATTTCCACCATTAAACACAACATATGCAATATATTGTTATGTAATTTTTTTTATAGTACGGGTGTTTTTGTATTGCTATTAAATATTTCCTAGTATTTTTTTTAAACTTGAATAGAAAACTATGGGACCAAGCTATTTGTTATATTAGTAGTTACTTTAGATTTGTATTTAGTATGTAAGTATACAATTGGTAATTAAACTAGTACACATAATTTTAGTATGTTATGGAATATTTCATATACTAATTATTTTTGTTCAAAAAATATATTAAGTTTGTTTTGTCTCGATTACTATTTGGCAATCCAGGAGATGTACACTTTATGCAATAAAAGCATTGTTTTTTATGTATTATGAAATTAAGCCAATAATTGTATATTATGCAGTTCCTAACAAATGGAGGGTAGCAATTGTGTTGTGGTTTGTATTGTCTGGATTACTATTTAGCAATCCCGGTGTTGAAAACTTTATGCAATAAAAGCATTGTTTTGGATGTATTATGTAATTAGGCAAAGAATTGTATGTTATGCTTTAAAAATATTATGCAGTTCTAACATATGGAGGGTAGAGTGTAGATGGTGAATTTTCATCCAAAAAAGTAATAGTTACGAATGAGTAGAGTCGACCAATCAAAATTTACTCACTTTTGCCAGTGGTGCTTTTTATCAGACACTTAATACACGAAGTTAACAGTCCTAATCTCTATGTTCTATAGTGTGAAAAATATTATTATGTATGGTGTTTATTATATTTGATGAATAAAGTATATTCTTTTTTAAAAACTAAAGACTCGTAATCTGTAAATCCTCATAACTAAAGGAGACAAGAAATGCATAAAATATTTCAAGATAAAATGAAGCTTCATACAATTTTTGTAATATGAGTACTATGACTGTAGTATGTATTTTGGTGAATACTTTAGTTTTGTTTAGTAAGTGATAACTTTAGTTTTGTTTAGTAAGTGATAACTTAATTTTTTTTTAGTAAGTGATAACTTTAGTTTTGTTTAGTAAGTGATAACTTTAGTTTTGTTTAGTAAGTGATAACTTTAGTTTTGTTTAGTAAGTGATAACTTTAGTTTTGTTTAGTAAGTGATAACTTAAGTTTTGTTTCCTGCGACACACAGACCAGGGAATGTACCTCTCGCTCTCATAATAATAAGATGTCCATGGGCGTCGGTAACCGTAAAAAAATCGGTAACTCTGATTATTCGTGTGCCTCTATATTATGTGAAAAAAAAAAAACACTGACAAGGTGAAGTGAGAGAGTGCTCACCTTTGGCGAATGGTCTATATTGTTTTTATAGTATAAGGGGACATACGAGCAATCGTAGCCTTTTAACGACTACCAACGCTCATGGACATCGGAACAATTACTATGTCGATGTGTTTCCCTTCCTTTTCTTAGCCCCCTCAATTGGCCACCGTCTACCCACAAACCACGCGAAACGCGACACCGAAGATTTTACCTTACACCGGTATAATGTGAGGGAGAGGTACCTCCCAGGTTGTGGCGGTCACATTCCATTGCAATGCAGATTGGCACTACTATTTTGTCTATTTAGGTTCCTTCATACTATTTGCGTATTACGGATTATGTTGATTCAACGATGGCTAGTACTAATTTTATAGTTAGAAGGCCCGCTGGTGATGTAGTCATTGACAAGACTGAGTGGATCCGCGTGAGAAGATCGTTCTACTCAGTGCTCTATATTTTTGCCTCGCCACATTTTCCCGTCCGTCCCATTATTATTGACTTACGAATAAAGGTCAAATAGAGAAGTTTGAGGTTTTAAATTGAATGTAAATTAATTCCAAATTTTAAGTCAATGTTCTAAATAAATTTATTAAATACTTTAGCGTGGCCGTCGGTATTAATCAATATAAGATAAGAAGTAATTCGAATAGCTGGAGATCTACGGTTTTAAAAATAAACACCAGTAACTGATTAATTTTATCGCGGTTTTGCCACAGTCATGGTTTCAGTTGGAATGAGATGATAAAAGAAATTTCTTATTTTTATTAAAAGTAGTTAGGAACAGTATTAGTTTTGTCTAACACAAAATGTACCACACTTATTGTATCTTGCAGCCTAGATTTTTGGCTTTTATGTTATTATGTTTATCGCTGGATCACACGCAGAGCATCTACTCTATTTTGATTAAATTTGGATATTATTAATGAAATTTAAAAATATTCAAATTTTTCAATTCATTAAAAATCCAAAAAGTGGTATTAAGGCCAAAGTACGTAAATTGGATTAAATTTAGTCGGTGACATTTCGAGACTGAACAACTAATGATAATGATTTCTAATAAATGCTCGACTTCAGACACAAGCTTGTTCCGATACTTGTTGACGTGTTCCCGTTTAAATGTTGGCACGGACAGTGTATAAAGCATCCCCAGTGCCATCATCTTCGTAACAATGAGGGCCACTAGTTTGCAGCATGTCATTGATATGCAGAAGAAACAGCGTAGGAGACTGAACACAGTCACAGGAACACCAGCGTTGACAAATTTAAGGGCAGAGCATCGCCTTCAACCACGACCTTCATGCTGCGACTTGTCAAGAAGCTAGTGATCCAACGCATAATTCCTTGGGAAGTCTGTTTGAAGAAAGCTTTAAAGGGAGCGCTTTGTGCCAAACCCGATCAAGGGCATTCGCTACATCCAGACTAACCGCCAGTGGTTTCAACTACCTCCGCCCATCGATGTGTTAAATAAATCAGAAGATCACCAATCGAACGTTTGCGGCGGAAACAACACTGGCGATCACTAATTATTTTATGATCTTCTAAGTATCGGAAGAGCTGGCAGTTGATATGGATTCCATAATTTTGGAAAATAAAGGGGTTATCGCAGTAGGTCGGTAGTTGCTTGGGTCGGGCGGTCACCTTTAAACTAGTCTTAACTTAAAGCTGTCTTACAAGAGCTGGGGACGCCAACAGAATTGGAAAAGGCGCGTCAACACCGGAGCACATATTCGCAGGACAATCGGAGCAATGCCACCGGGATCACTCCACTCATGAATGTCCAGGGAAAGAGGTGCTTTACACACGGTGCTCTACCGGAACAACATATCCGGTATCGCGTAACTACACTACGGGATATTAGGTGGCGGAATTCCCCGATCATCCAAAAAAGAGTTCGATGCAAAAAGTGAGCCCAGAAGTTCGGCTTTGTCTTTTGCGGCTTGAGATAGCGATTCACCACTGCGGTGCAAAGAAGGGAGGGATGGTTTAGCACATTTCCTTAAACCAGCCTGAGTGAGTGACCAGAATGCACGAGTTTTTCTTACGTTCTCTGACCTCGATTGGAAATATTTTTTTTGAAGGATTTAGAGGCAGAATTTTACGCCTTCTTTAGTCTTCAGGTATTTACATCCTATATACTCGCCGCTGCTGCATACGCTTGGTAACACTACAGTTTATGGCGAACTGCCAACTAAGAGGAGCGTCCAAAACAAGGTAGCGACTTGTCGCTAATCGTTACCACAGAGAACGGAATGGAAAGTTACATTCCCTGAATCTCCACATCAGCGATAGACTCCGCAACGGCGTCAGGGTTGTCCAGCGAGAAGCAAATCTACCCACATGGATAGGATGCCAATCTGGTGACCTACAGATCTGCCCCCTCGAATACAAGGCCTAGGCATTCAGGCTCTGGTCCAGGACCTGAGCATTGAGGCCCAGGGAGTGATTCTCTAGCTGCTACGCGATTTTAATATAGTCAACGTCACTTCAAGTCATGTAAGAGAGAGAGAGAAGTAGGAGAGACTTCCCCAGGCGTGCCGGCCCAATTCGGCTGCATAGAATTTGAACGCAGTGTACGCTACTCTAAGTCCTCTTGCTTGATCTTAATACCTAATATGGAGCAAAAAAAAAGAAGAAGGTGTAGCTATATATTTTTATTGAATAATCTATCTCAATGTCAATTGTCAATATTAGACTGTCAACTGTCAAGACGAAGTTGTAATCAGTAATGGCCTCAAAACAAAACATTAAACAAAGACAAAAGTAATGGATAAAATAGCTAGAGATTTAAATATAAGCCCTAAAAATATTTTTGTCACAGCTTCACCCACTACATTTGCCATCGTCGTTCATAATAATTGGATCCGAAATTGGCTAAAAATCCAAGAACTAGATAATTCCTTACATCATTCAGACTATACAGTGCAACCTGGTGAAAGTGTATCATATCCACAAAAAAAGTTATTTATAAGGGTAAAGTACAACCACTAAAGCATGTCTGACAAGAATAAGGTCGAAAAAAATTCTGTATTAAATATTTGCTTTGTAAAAATTTCAGGTAATTGAAAAAAAGATATCTAAAGTTTTGCCCCTTCCGCGATATAAATTAAACGAAAACGGCAACGATTTACATTTAACATTCGCCCAACTATTACAATATGTATCACAAAACAATCACAGGAATTTGTGGAAGGAGTCATATAAAAAATATTGTGTAAATAACGAAAGTCTAAAAGAAACAACTATAGTCAATTTGTTAGAGCATGACCAGCTCTTGTCAGAACTAATAGTAAGATTATATGGATGTAACATTGTGAAATTGAATGATGGAACACAAAAATTTAATGAGTACAAAGATATTCCTAGTAAACATGTATTAAAACCGTATGATACTCACGTCAATTTATTAGCAGCAATTTTTGCGATAGAGTCAGATACTAATTTCTATATTGTATACAGAGGATATTATGACAATAGTTTATTAGACTGCCTCAACTTCAGCCCAAATTTGATAGACAAGACACACTCAAGAGGGCTATTAATTATATACCAACTTTTGAATTTCTCAAAAGCATTGTACGACAGAGGGTTGAGTGTAGGCACTCTTACACTTCAAGACATTTTTTTGTCTGAAGATTTATGGCTTCAAATAATTCCACGTATTACAAACAATATAAAATGCTTGGATCCATCATTGATATGCGAACAAAGTAGAAGTAACAAAACTACAATACCAACTGTTGTTAATGGTGAACAATCAAAGAAAGGAGAGGATTGGTGTTGGCGTAATGATGCCATACAATTGGAGAAACTTTGTATGTTGTGGGTGAGAGGGAGGATATCAAATCTAGACTATTTGTTACATTTAAATATTCTGGCTGGACGTTCACCAAATGATCCTCAGGCGCATTTCCTAGTTCCTTGGGTAACTGATTTTAACTCCAGGTGTGGTTAGTATCAAACTATGTGAGATTAGCTTGTGTCTATGAATTTGTATGCATGGAATGTTGAAATTCATGTCTCAGATTATTAGATTTATGGTAAGATTATAAACAGTTTAATTGTGCAAAAATAGATTGCACTTTAATAGTGTAGTGATGTATCATTGAGATACTTACTGAATGTATAATGTTAAAATATGATATGATCGATTTTCATAAAATGTCTTCTATGATTAAAAAAAACTGGCAAATTACAAATACAAATTATTTCATAAAATTAAAAACAAATCTCTGTATTAGTTTATTATATTTGCTTAATCAATGTTACATGTGAAATTTGAGAACAACATGTACAGGAATTACACAGTTGTCGAAATTCAATCTATCCATGACACTTTGTTTACATTGCATTCATTTGTTATCAAGTTTAATTGAATTAAAACACAACAACAAACAACAGCAAAGTTTGAAGAGCTGTTTCAATTGTGAGAAACTTTTACACTCACATGAGATTTTTCCAGAAAATCTGTTTCTGAAATATAGGTGCATTACAACAAACTAGGCAGCTCTTTAACCAGAGCCATTTGCCAAGCATTTTTCTCATGAATATTCAATTAAAACTATTTAGATTTTTGCATTATCAATGCAATACAACATATAATGTTACATTGTTTTAATTGCAGGTAGAAATTGGCGAGATTTGTCAAAATCAAAATACAGGCTCAACAAAGGTGACAGACAGCTTGACATGACCTATGACGTCACAAACTGCTCGGGGCACGTCCCCCACCATGTGACCGATGCTCTCACTGACATCACTTGCTATGTTTATTTAGCACGAAGGTAAACTCTTAGTCGAGGCATGCAATTATCGAAAGTTGTAAGTCCATAATTTTATGATACCACATCATCGCCATTGACCTAATCCTACTAATTTATAAATGCGAAAGCTTATATGTATTGAATGAATTAACATGTAATTTGTCACAGATATATATTAGAATTTATTGTAACATAAAAATAATTTTTCATTCCGAAAAGTGGATGGATCCCGTGGATTATATGGATTATACGCGAAATACAACACAAAATAATTTTGTGCCTTGGAGGAAGAGATGGGTCCCCATAGCGGAGGTGGTATCTATTGGTTATTAGACCAGCGTTAAATTGGATTCTGTGTTGAGTCGCGTGTGAGATTCTAGTGGACCATTGTGGGTTGGGGTTGGGGGAGACACATTTCGACTACGCATTCATGATTTATCCCTCTGCTATCGAATTATTTTTCTTAGTTTATTTGTTTTATTGCAGGACATCAAAAGACATCCTCTGTAAATATGTGCGTAACAAGTGGGTGCCTGCCGAGTACCCTGCGTCCATACAGCGCATGCAGGAGTGGACGCCCGATGAATGTATACCGGAGTTCTACACGGACCCCACCGTGTTCAAGAGTATACACGAAGACTTGCCTGTGAGTGTATTGACATCAATTATAGTATAGGGGACAAACGGGAAATCGGAGCATTTCTACGAGGACCAGGAGGAGGGGTCGGCAGCTGTCTAAACGATCAATAGTAACCTTGTTACGACTACCGACGCCCATGAAGAACAGCCATTGTTACTATGCCGATGCGATGACTTCCTTTTCACCTCCCTCCTACCCCGCAAGGGGCCACCCGCTACTCTCAAACCGCACGAAACGCGACACCGAAGATCTCACTCTACGCCGGTATCTGTAACGTATTTTCATAGGGTACGTAAATACTTGACTGTTTCCAGTCCAGGGTCTACGCCCCTTTTTATATTTTACAAGAGTACAGATCAGTCACTTAGTTATTATCTATGACCTTAGAACATGCAAGTAGAGGCTAGAAACTTTTCCTTTTTGCACGAAATGCGACTGCGTCGCAACCATGTCACGCCGGTAGAATGTAAACGAGAGGTGCCTATCCGATAATATAAAATCTAGGTAGTCTACGTTCCCGATATTCTGGTTAGTGGACGTCTTCTGGTTTTTGCTGGTGATATTGATCATAAGCTCTCGTCGTGCCTATGCTTTCTGTCTTTAGTAGTCCTCATGTTGGCCCTATGCAAATGAAGAAAAAGTACACGTTGTTCAATAGCATTTAGGTTTGAGAAGAAGTCTTTTGGTGATTACAGACGCCTATAAGCATCAGCGCATACGTTATGCAGATGCCTTGCCCCTTTATCAATCCCCCATTGGGCCACACTTTCACAGAACCCTAAAAATATGACATCATAGCTATTATTTTAAGCCACAATTACGTAAGGCCCTGGTGGTGGCGGGCGATTCGTCTGCAATGCAGCGATAGCACATTTTACACAATTGTGAATTAGTGAAATTATACAGGACCTGGGCATACCAACATGGGCCACATGTGCGGAGGACTTCATCATGAAGCACAGGGAGGCGCTGGAGAGCGCCCACGTGTCGGATAACTTGCATCACTGGATCGACATTACATTTGGTTACAAGTGAGTTCACCTTTGCATGTGTCATTTTACTGCGTCCCGACTGTGTCAGTGGATGGGTAATGATTTACGAGCGTATGTATTTGTGTATGTAGATTTCTATGTTAGTGTATTAGATACCTCAGTTATATAAGTTGGATTAACTTCGATAATTTTTGGCAGACTATCAGGTGTGGCAGCGGTGAAGGCTAAGAACGTGTGCCTATCCCTGGTGGACGGCCACACACGGGCGCGTCGGGGGAGCACGGTACAGCTACTGACTGCGCCGCACCCGCCGCGACGACCGCGCGCGCCGCCGCCGGCCCCGCCGCGCCTGCGGTGGACGGCGCCCCGCGACAACAGTCAGTCATCTTACCATGTAGTTTAGTGGCCACACTCGTAGCGACATACAAGTGCATGCGCATCATCAGCATTGCACAACATCATAATTGTGATCAGACAGGCTATCGCCCCCCATAGAGCGTCATAGATCACCGTCACGAGCCACTTGCATCCAGTAATATTTTATCGCTATTGAATTTTTTTATCGCTGATCGTCTTAAATGTGGCAAGCCGGGGATCTATTAGCAAAATGCTAGCCCTAATTACATTTAAGGAAAAGACAGACTTATGTAATAATCGTTGTTTTTTTTTTCAGAAAAATGCCTCCGCGACAGTTCAGATGATATATCAGACGAAGACGAGGAATCGACGAGTCTCCCACAGCACGTGTCTAGATTAACTGTCCCCACACAGCGCCTGCGCAGACACAAGAGCAGCACTCGCACCCGCTCGCTGTGCAAAGAAGAGGACAACAGCACAAGCGAAGCCAGAGCCTCCTCTCGTTCGAGACATTTCAAAGTCCAACGCTCTGAAATGGGCAAAGGAGTTATATACATCCCCAAGGAGTTCAACCCTGCAGCGACCATACAAGCTCTGGAAACATTAGACAACTTCCGCACAAAATGTTTCTTTAGCAAAGCCGAAGATAAGGATAATAAAGACGGCGTATCGCTAAATCTGTGTTCTGTGGAACAAGATCAGAAGAAGAAGGAAGTGTCAGACGAAACGGCGTTCACGAACCACATGTTCTTGGCGACGTACGACTATGGGTACTTGAAGAAATTGAACGATGCGAATTTAGAGATGATGAAGGAGAGAAAGAGTAGAATATTTAACACGCGGTATACTACAGCGGCTAGTGTGTACAAGCAGTTCATAACCGAGAGCAGGAAAGAAGACATGCTCGTGATCGGTTGCCTTATCGTTGAGATATTTTTACACAGCTACATGCGCCCGCTCAGACTGAGCAACGACAATTTTCTTGAGCGCTACAACAGCTGCCGTGTGGTCTTGAAATATAATTACAATTCGCTACCAAAGTGCGTCAGTTATATAGCGTCTCTGCTTCTAGACGTTGACGCGCCAAGTTTAAATTACAGGAGTGAACTGCAACCGCGAAAAGAAGAAGCGAGGAGGATAATAACCGACAAAGGTCTGCCTCCTCCGACGCCCTCGCAGCTATTGCAACCGTTACTTATGCAGCACCTCATACCTTTCCCACAGAACTTCCATATCTTATACAACCTTCTGAGTACTCTGCATGAATTCGAACTGGCCAGTAACGAACTCTATGTTATGTATACCTATGAATGTGACGGTCTCCAATGCGAGAAATATCAGAACGTCGACAAAACTAAGTTATATTTCGTGCAAAGAATCGCAGAAGGCAAAATTCAGGCTTGCATCACCCATTTGGGCATTCTCCTCAGTCAAGTCTCGACCGATAACCAGTTTAACTTTCTAGACATATTTCTCCAACATTACATACAGTTATTGAAGAATAGAGATACCTCTGTTCTAGCCGCTTGGCATTTATTCGACACGATCAGTAAAGCATTGGGACCGATGGAAACTAAGGAGAAACTTCTGAAGCATTTGTTGAATCTATATGAAGACGATGACTATGTTTACGATAAAACCGAGCACAAATTGACAGATGTGGACGTAGTCGCAATAGCAGGCTTGGCGAGCAAACAAAAATACGTCAAACTTTACCATCACATATTTCTCCTACAGCTGATGGTTCGTCTCGGAATGCAATGCTTCTTGGACAACTTTATCCAACATCTGGTCGAAGCAGTCGGTGGGTATAAGGATGTGGCTGTTGAAACCGGCACTCCTGGCCATTTGTGCAATAATCGGACGATGCTGAACAAAAAACCTAGATATTCGGATGACAATGTTAAAAATGCACTAACCGCCCCCTCTGATATCTTCTCACCGGATACATCGTATGGTTCCGAACATATTATCACTCCGAACCACGATGTGACCATTGCGGAGGTCCACGAGGTTTTGTTGGAGAAGGACTCTGATAGTAAAAGCGAGAATGATTTGTTCCATTTCGAAACAGACAAAGAAAGAGTGCCCAGTCGTAATGGTAGAAGTCGGTCTCCCACGGGATCTGTCGACTCGTTGCCACAGAACACATTGCAAACTCCTTCACCGGCAGAATTTGTTTCGCAAGGAAATTCTAGGTTCTTCGCCACCTTGCCGAGCAAAGAGAACGACAGTGAATTAGAATCGAAAGTGACATCACCGACCATGGACATTCCTAAATCAATGTTCACTAGCCCTTTACATTTCGCGGGCGAGTCCTCTTCGGGCGGATCGAAGAACTATAGACAAGTGCCGAGCCTTAACTTCGAGGGCAAAACTGGAGAGAGTTTAGAAAATACACAGAAATTTGAAGATCCAAATGACAGTAATAAAATATCGGACATGAGTTCGGAAAGTCTCATCTGGCTATCGCACAGACTGGGCCCGGTGCTCACGTGCAGGTATATAACGAGAAATCTGTTGAAAATGCTCACGCTATGTTACATCGGCAAAGATAACTTGGCTCGATGTGATGTTGACGTTAAAGATGAGTTCGACGATATATCTATTGTAAACAGTAAAATTGCAGGCGACAAGAATGCAATAAAAGTTATAAGATGCCTCACATCTATTGTTGGTAAGCATTTATTTATGTCAATTATATTTTTTCTAGAGACTAGGAGCAAAAGTTATTATCGCAAGTTCTTGGTATCTGAGAATTGAAAAACCCAAATACGCATTGGTTTTAAAATACCGGTCTTACACAAGGCTCGTGCTCAGTTTTTTTAAAGCATAAATTGATGCCTTATGGTGGTGTCACATGCCCATAAACGCTAACATAGATACGCAGATACGTTGCACGTATTCAACTCGTCATATTTTGAAATACGGCAATGCATCTGCTGCAATGTGCTTGCACAAACACCGAATAACGCAGGGAAGCCAGTATAGGCTACCCGGCACGCTGGCATCAAGAAGAGCGAGAGTTACAACCCTCGTAGCGCCGGCCCAATTCAGCTGTAACTACCATTTAAACACTAGTACTATTTCTTAAATCCATTGAAATAATTGAACACAAATTAAAGGGTACAATTTCTACTTCTAGCCATGTACGGCGAACAACTTATAATATTCCAGTACTTGCCTCACATGGGCGAGTTGATAGCGTCGTGTCGGCGCCGCCTGTCGACGCCGCTGGAGGGGGGCGTGGTCGCGTACCTACAGCTCATAAAATACCTCATGCCGTACATGTCAGACGTGAAGGTCATGGAACAACTGCAGGTGAGTCTTGAGAATTCCAGTCAGAATTCGATCTAATTTTCTTATACTACGATATTTTCACACGTATGAGACGTGTGAAAATATTGTAGATTCACAAAACCTCGTGGTTTCGATTTCGTGAAAGTATTGAGATAAAAAATTTCATAACGCATAATTCACACACATACTAAATATATACGGAAAATTTCATAAAAATCGTGGATTTTGAAAGCATTCAATCATAAATATTGTGATAATATTTTAGTTGTATCTTCTTTCCTTTGAATAAGAATCTTCGTCGTGTTTTGAAAAAAAGAAATGCTGAATTGCAATTCTAAAAAAATGAGCTTTGATGCGTGTTTCACTTGTTATAATTTCACAAGACATTATTAATATTCTACTAATTCGACAAGGACACGTTCTTGAAGTCGATTCTGCAACCCGCACTGCGTCTCGCATCGACCGGCCGTTGCGCGTACCCAAGTGGGGCGGCGGCGCGGGCGGCGCTCGCTCGCAAATTGCTTGACGCGCTGTACGCACTGGCGCTGCGTGTGGGGCCCGAGATGACACGCAAGCTGCTGTGCGTGCCCGCGCTACAGAGGTACTCAAATAACTACGCATATACGTCTATATTTATTTCTTTAGATTACCTATAAAACTACTACTTTTAAGAGTGAAATAAAGTGGACATGTAAGGTGTGTTAAAATGTTTTTCTAGGTTTTTCTTGGCGTTTGACAAGGCAACTGGCAAGACGGACAACTGGCCTAAGCAAGATGAAGTTAATTTGAATATGGTAGGGCATTTTTAAAAAAAAAATTAATAGTATTATAAAAGATTTTTTTTGACGTCAAAATTTTTGTCTCGTCTCGTCGTGAATGGATCGAAAAGTATTCGGCCTAACCAGAAAAATAAACACATAACAAATCAGTTATATTTTTATTTTTCCACGTAATCATCATCAAGTTCGGCGCACTTTTGCCATATCCCATTTAAAGCATTTAGACCGTTAAAAAAAAAAGATTCTTAGAGTCAAAATATGCGTCTACTGCTGTTTTGACCTCGTCGTTTGTCTTTTTTAGGTTAGGGAATAGGAAGAAGTCTGACGGTGCCAGATCAGATGAATAAGGCGGATGCGGTAACAGCTCAATGCCACAGTTGTGGATTTTAACCATTAATTGCACAGACGTGTGAAGACGGCCGTTATCTTGATAAAACAGGACTTTTCTTCTGAACATACCTGGACGCACTTATTTTATTTCCGTAAATGACGTCGTGAGACACAGTAGTAATCAGAGTTTATAGCATGACTCCTTTCAAGATGACCAATCATAATCACACCCCTCTGAATACTGAAGACATTTGCCAAAGTCGCCTTAGCCTTTTTTGGGGGTGGTCAAACAAGTCTTCTCCACTGTTTCGATTGTTGTTTTGTTTCTGGCGGACACTAATAAACCCACGTTTCGTCCATTGTAACAAACCGATTCAAGCAATCATCTGTACCGGCTTCAAATAACTCCAAACAGCCACGTGAAATAGTCAATCGCGTCCTTTTTTGTTCAAATGAAAGCAGTCGCGGAACCCACCTCGCAGACACCTAATTCGTTGACTATGACGTTTTGAGTTCGTTCGTAAGAGATGTGTATAACCTCGGCTCTCTCTCTAATTTTTGTGTGTGGTCTCCCACAATTAAATCAAGTACTTTTTTAACATTTTCGTCAGTAGTGGACGTCGAAGACCTTCCAGAGCGGGGTTCACTTTTCACACTCTCTCTACTATGCTTGAATTCTGCTATCCGTTTTTCGACTTATCAGACAGAGCAGAATCTCCTAAAGTACTTTCGGTGATAGAGCCTTCTTATGGAGGTACTTAGTGACGGCACGCTGCTTGATTTGCTCCATTTGCAGAAACGATTGCTTTGTTTAAAATTTATAAAATCACAACTAATTCTCGCACACGTTTCAAACCTCACACAATTACCTAGTCTGAAATGAAATAAATAATGAGGGTAGATTTGATTTTTAGAATTGAATTAATCTGTGTTAGGTCGAGTACTTTTCAAACTATCCTCGTACCTATCATCGTCAGTGTGTATGATTTTGTTTGTACTGCGTTATTGTAGGTATCTGAGGAAGACCTGGCGGTCTCAAAGAAGGAGGGGTTCCTGGAGATATGTCGAGATGGCAGCACGGCGGAGTGGGCGGTGCGAAACGGACGTGTAGTGCGCGCGGACCTGCCCGAGCTGGCGTACTCGCCGCCTTCCGTGCTGGACAAGCAGGACGCCACCACGCTCACCGTGAGTATAGTGAGCGCAACAAGTTGTGAGCGGTGTGACTTGTTATCGGTAGGACGAGCGGCATCCATAAACGTCCGCACACCGTGGTTATATAGACTTGTTGGTTTACTTCGCAACATCTTTCTCCAACGGGCCATCTAAACTCTCATAAATAGCTTGAAGTCATAACGTTAGTACATTATCCTGGTATTACACGAGGGGTACCTTGCCTTCATCATCATCATCATCATTATCATCAGCCCTTATCAGTCCTCTGCTGGACATAGGCCTCTCTCAATAAACGCCAAGATGACCGATCTCCTGCTACTCGCATCCATCTCGGACCGGTTACTGCACTGAGATCGTACGTAATTAATTGCATAATACAGTCCTTGGGAGTTATAGTTCATAGAAGTTTAAAGAAAAAAAAAAACAAAAAGTAAAAATAGAGAAACTGTTAAGCCTAAAAGCCATGTACACTTTATAGTTGAAAAGGTGTTTACAGTGATGTTTAACAAACAATGATTTGTTTATGAACCAACAGGCACAAGAGGAACTGCTAATGGTGTTTGACGAGGAGCTCGCGTACCACGCGTACTCGACGTTCGCGAAGTTCATTGGTGCGGACGCGCTGGACCGCTGCCTGAAGAATGCGGACACGATACGCGCGCTGTGCGCCGGCTACAGGCAGAAGCATGCCATACTGTAAGTGTTGCAATAGTAGCTGCGCCTTGCTGTTTTACCCTTCGATTCCGTGAATATGAGTAAATATATGAGATATACTTTGCTCGCTTATTATCTATACATATTTTGAAACAAAGTTCCCGAAAGTGGTCTGTATGTGATAGATTTTCTCAAAATCTACTGAACGGTTTTTGCAAATGGATGGAAAGCCATTCCCTTGAAAGATTTTAGTGTATAATTTGTTACAGATTTTAGTGTATAATTTGTTACAGCTTTTAGTGTATCTTTTTTCCAGCCTCAACAGTTCGACTGACTACGAAGACTTTTGTCTTCTGGTTTAGGGAGACGGTGGGGGGACAGACCCCCCTCTTTTCCCGCAGATGGAAAGAGATGTACCGGGATTATTGTGGGCGTAACCTATAGTAATTATTTTTGGGACCGAAACGGGGAAGCGGTCTCCCTCCCCACTCTAGTGGGACGGCGCGCGCACGACACCGTTTAAGTTGCGGTGTCGTGGATAGGGATAATTGAGCTCGTTTAATGTTTGGCTTATCTGAGGAGGCCGGCCTCCTCACATACGCCAAACTTTAAACAGGAGGCCGTTTAATGTTTCCCCTCCCTCTGACGGAAGGGTTCGATTTGCGCTACAAATCGGCAAAAAGCCGTATTCTTAATTTATTTATTATTAGAGCTCTCTAAAGTCGCTTTATTTTATTTCTATCAATCTAAGCTCTAGACTTACAGATTCGAACCCGAGCTCGTTTCCGTAAGCGGTGTGTTAGTTTGACATTCTGTCAGTCATACGTTACAACTGTGTCACTATATGCAAGATTTCATCGCTCGACCGGTACGAGCGGAGTATATGATATTGGTTCTAGCAGGAAAAATGCATTTACGCACCATCCAGCCGACTCTATTGGCATTTTACTGCGGGAGCGTGTTTTGGTGTTTCTTTTTTTGTTTTCTTGGATGACTTAGTTACTGCTATCGCGATCGCGTCGTCGGCGTCGTGCAATACGTGCTTCGGCCGACGGTAACGGGAGTCGGTTAATAACTTCGGATCGTGTATGGACGATTATTTTATTTTTGTGGTTAACCACGGGCATAAGGGCACGGTCAAAGAACGTTTGAGACAGCTTTTTGAAGCGTCCTTTTATCGAGGTCAATTGAAAGTCACAAGTCGATGTTTCGGAAGTACCGCGGGCTTCCAGTAGCCATGCGTTAGAATCTATTTTGCTCTTTTAGTGTATTAGGTTACAGTCTGTTCTACTATCAAATCGTAATGTTGTCATCCTTCCAGTATTCACGAATCACGGACAAATCCGGGGCGAATCGCTTGCTCAATTTTTTTATAAATGTCGGTCGAGCCTTTTGGTGGTTGCTTTGGAGTTTTGGCTTGATTGAAAGAATTTTTGAAAATGGTGCAGTAACATTTGAGTCGATTAATTGCAAACATACAAATCACACATCACTTCCCTACTATAAGGAATATGTTAAGACACCAGCAAGCTACCCGGATAACTCTCATAGACCTTCTGTTCTACGAGTTTCTCCAGTTCTGCGATGTTGCTGGCGTTTAAAACGTAAACCTGTATTTTTAAATCTGGACTCGCGTAATATAATTGTAGTGATGAGCCCATCAACCGGAAGAGTATCGACATCGCCCCGCCTAAGTCCGACGTTGTGATGGACCACATATCGAGCTCCAACAGCTTCGGCTCCAATGTGACGCTTGTGGGCAACAGGATAGATGTCGCCACGGACGTCTGCGAGGTGGCTAGACCCGTGGACGGCTTTGACGTCGTCGCGTACAAGATGGACACTGGATTCAAAAATGACAGGTATGCAATCGTCAATGTCGCGGGATGCAGGCGTATGTATTATTATATTTTAAATTATTAAATTATTCTCGGTGTGTACGAACTACGATTAGCCGACTGATGACAGTCTGAAGGGGAGTGTCCCCCGCCAACCGTCTCACTACTGACTGATGTGACACTGCTACTCTTGTTGTCTATGTTGCTCGCTGCCTATGGTTCGGTGTTGTCATAAAAAATATTATACGTTTATTTGTGATTTATAAATATATATTATGGCATATACGGACAAACGTGCAGATTTGATGATATATAACACATGGGAGTATACCTAGTCTTACCATAAATATCGTAACCGAGGAAAAAAGAATTGTAAATAACATTTGCTACTTTTACTGTGTGTTACTTTAATAACACAAATAAAAATAAAAAATCTTATTCGAAGTGGTCACATTGGCTGCAACACCATCCTTTAAACGTTGAGGACAGTTATCAGTAGGAGCACGCACTCCTTCCATGGATAAAGTCTTGACTGTCACTCGTATGGATTGTTTAAGGGACTCCAAATTATCATAGCGTTTAGAGCAAGCTGCACTCTAAAAGTGATCATAAAGTATATCCAACTGCTTAAGATTGGGATTAGACGACAGCCAGTCTCTGCTCTGATGAAGTTCGAAACGTTCGCTGCCAGCCAAGACTGCGTGGATAAAACGGAGCTTATAGCCCGGTGCCGAGTCTTGCTGGAAGGGCCATGTTTGGTTATCGAACATGGTGTTATAAAGGGGCTTAACTACTCAAGAGTGGCATCTTGATACCCTTGTGTTTTGATACCTTTTCCACATAAATATGGCTCAGTCACAATGTTGCTCCATTGTAACATTTTTTCTCATCCGTTAACAAAATTTGTCTGTGACTTCCCTTTGCGCACCGCTTCAGTAGTTGTTTCGTTTTTACCACCCTGTTCATCTTTAATTTATCAGTTAAGGAGTAACCAGTTCGTCTCCTATATGCTGCAAGTCCTAATTATTCTCTTAAAATACGCGACATCCTTCCAGATGTCTTCATATCTTCACTTCCCGAGATAAGATTTCTGCGAATTGATGTTTTAAGTTTACGCGAATGTTACTCATTACAATAAAACTACTTTTACAGATTTTATCGCGGTTTATTTAATTATTTATTTCTCCCGACGTTTCAGAAGCTTTACAGCAACTATGGTCACGGTTCTAGAGCTTCTAATTCTTTCCTTTGCTGCCTTGACCACCTTTTCCGTACGAACACTACGTGGGCGGTCGGATCTTTGTCTTCTGTCACAAACAGAGGAAGTCACCTTGTACCTATTAATATAATAGCCCGGTACACAAACATTTGACTAATACCAAGTGTATGGAGAATTTTAAAAAATGCATTTTGCTTCATACATACTTTGTGTGATGCAATCACTGCGATTCTGTTCTCTTTATCTCTGGGTGTAAATTTGGCTAGACTAGACTATCTGTTACCACTTACTTCCATTTGTCTACCAAATATTATTTTTTCTATACAAATTGGAACGAGGTCTAGTTTCACTTACAAGTTAGGTTACCAAGCTCGAAATACAATGTTATGAATTTCCGTTAAATTTCTATGGGAATACCAGAATGCTTTTAGAGCATTTACTGTATATAGATTTAATTTATAAAAGTGTTGAGTAATCTTTTATATAGGACAGTGTTTCTCAAAGCACCTCCCAGTATAGTATTGCGTCCCCACGCGAACCACAATTGAAGAATTGGGTTGGGACCTGTCCTTTAGGTATCTGGAACAATGAGTATTAAAAACATTAATATAGGTCCAAAGAATTCTGATAATAATGTCTGCCGGTGGTCGTACTGTAAAGAGGCCTCCCCGCAGACACCTCCGCGGCGACTGGCTCATATACTGGGAGCACGAGATCGGGCGCGCCGACAAGGACGCGCGGTTCAACCTCAAGCAGATCAAGCTGCAGACGTTCGTGGGACACACGCACTCCGTCAAGTCCATCCACTGCCTGGACAACGAGAACAGCTTCATGAGCGGCTCCAAGGACAAGACTGTGCGGCTGTGGTCGCTGCGGAACCAGGTATTGGCAGTATAGAACTTTTTATATAGTATACCGCCCTGAGGGGGTGAGCGAACAGCCTTCTCGTGACAACCGACGCCCATAACGATAAAGAAGGCAACCACAAAATATTTATACGTTGATCCATGACCTGAGCGGGATTCGAACCCGCGACCTCTGGCGTAACACGCGGACTAAGCGCCACGTTACCAGCCAAGCCAGCCGATCGTCTAATGATAATCATGCATCCATTACACTCTTTCATTTATATGAAAGGTATAAAATGTTTTCGAGCGCATCTATGTGTGTGTCTATGTCGATTTCTGCTTGCTTGTAGTAGCATAAAGCTCTGAGCAGATTAACATATTCTAAAGTGTAAAGCGTTGCGAAGATTATCATCAAATCAATGATAACGCGAATGACATTAAGTGGATTAAACTACTATTATGTTTTATTGTTCCGCGTTTTTCTTGCTTTTCAATTTAACACCTGATTACACATATATGAAAAATCCTAATTTCATATTAGCAACACGGTTGCTTACGCAGTGAAACACTTAAGATTTTCTTTTGCTTGATGCCTTGAGGCCTCGTTGTGTTAGGAAACTGTCACGTCACCGACGCGTGGCGGCCATTGGCGTTGATATTGCGACCGCGTTGTACTAATTTACACCACGACCCGCAGGGAGACGGTAACGCCATAACACAATGCAACTGGACGTACACGGGGCACAAGAAGGGCGTGCTGTCTCTGTCTTTCATAGAGTCGCTGCGTCTCGCCGTCTCCACCGACTCCGTGGTGCACATCTGGGACCCATTCATGGAGAGCGTCGTGTCGCAGGTGTGTCCATATTCAGTTCTGTGGTCACAACAGCTGCCCGGCTGAGAGTTGGCAAATTAGAAGTAGAGAGAGAGAGAGAGGGGAAATCGTATGACGATACGCATCTGCATGTCTTATTAATTTAGTATCGTAAATAAAAACAATGCCGACTTATAAATAAGGAGGATACTAATAAATAAGGAAAAATATGTTGGTATTTTAGTGAATACATTAGTGAGTCAGTCACATCATACTGTCAGTATGGCGTCAATAGTCAAATACAGTAATCCATGTATAGAGATCAGTGATTTACATATTCTGATGTTGTACAGCTGGATAACATAAAGTCGGCGGTGAGCATAGTCCGCACGCTGCCGGGCCCGTCGTGCGCCGTGCTCGCCGCCACCAACGACGCCACGCTGCGTGTCATAGACCCTCGAGCGCCGCACAACCCACCTGAATTGAAGGTACAACTTAGTGTGGTTTGAAACTACATGCAACGAAAATGCGTCAAGATACTTTCAACGTGAATTACTTTTACTAATATTGTTATTATTGTTACTATTGCAACAACGCAGGTTATAGGCGGTAGCAGTACTTTCATACGGTGCATGTGCGTGAGTCCAGACGGCGGTTGGGTGTGCGCGGGGCTGTCGAGCGGCCAGCTCGTGGTGCTCGACGTGCGCACCGGCCTGCCGCGCGCGCTTTGGCGTGCGCATGACGGAGAGGTGAGTGCGACGGCGTGTCCTATAGTAACCGGAAAAAAAATCGGCTTAATACAAAATATATACTGTCAAAGTCAAGGCGGTATGGTCATATGATCATGGCCTGTCCGTAAGGACGAATTAAATAAAATTATAACCGACGTCGCTGCGCTGGACACTTCCAGCATAGAGTAATCATAAAAAATAAATTAAAGCACTTGTAATGAAAATCAAGCGTATCGATTCCATACCAGCTTGCCTACGTCTCTTGTGCACCTTCCACTTCAGAATAATGTTCGTTTTAGTAAACTCCAGTCGTGTGTTGGAGCTTATACTCAGCTTCTTCTTCAGGTTCTCCGCTTGGCAGCCGTAGACGAACACAGTGTACTGAGCTCGGGCCTGGACCAGACCATGGCGCTGTGGCGCGTCGACGACGGGGAGTTGGTCGCTCATCTGAAGTAAGCATTTTTTTTACTGGCAAACCAGCCGCCTCCTAATGATGGGTGCTCATTTACGCCCATAAACATCCGCAGGCCTGATTCATGGTAGGCATAAAAGGTTTTAATGAGGTACAATACCCTTTTATTCGTCTAGTGCATACAATGGAGTTGGTGAGCGTGCAACAAAGGCATATCTAACTATGTTTGTGTTGATACTATAACGCGGGTGTCTGGCCCTTTTTGGCATTTGTTTCTCTGGGATTGTAGCTTATGGGGCCACTACCGGACATGGGCCTCTTTCAGTAAAGGCCAAGACG
>JAFELO010000941.1:581359-599296 GCA_017140195.1 Eumaeus atala | reverse complement strand
TGTTGTCTGCAACTCGGTTTACTGACTGTACAGTTTTACGTTGTCTGATTGATCTGTGAAATATCACCCGATGGAGTGAAATAGACGTCCTGTTACGCTTTCTCGCTCCCAGGCTCCACCCATTCGCAGCATTACTATGATTTGGAAAGCTATGACGTCATACTTTTTCGTGCAAGGAGCTAGTTCCAGATTTCAACCACCTTATCATATCAGTTGGTACATAATAGAATTTACGACGTAATTTGTACTTGTACTTTTTGTACCTTGTACTGAGTAAATAAAAAAAATTACATATTGTGTATTTTTAATAACTTTTTTTAATTTACAGAGGTACAACTGAGCCCGTCCACTGCCTGTCCGTGTATCACAACGAGCTCATCTCGGGGACAACAAACAACCGCATAGCCGTCCACACCTCCCTGGACCAGGAGGCGTCCTTCTCCAGTAACAAACTGCGCTCGGACACTTTCAAGGGAGTGCTGACCTGTATGTCGGTGTTACCCCTCAACAGGCTGTTATTGCTGGGCAGCGATAACGGAACGATAAGTTTGTTGTGCTGATTGTTACCCTATTTGATAATTATTACCATAATTCTGTATTTCAGTGTTACCCTCAATAGATTAATGTTGCTGGGCAGCGATAATGGAACGATAAGTTTGTTGTGCTGATTGTTATTCATCTGATAATTATTACCGTCATTGTTTACTTCAGTGTTACCCCTCAATAGATTATTGTTGCTGGGCGGCAGTAAAGGAACGTTAAGTTGTTGCGCTGATTGTTACACCATTTGATAATTATTACCATCATTATTTACTTCATTGTTACCCCTCAATGCTACTATTACTGGGCAGCAATAACGGAACGCTGGTCGTTAAAATTCTACATGTGCTCTTAACAGAACGTGGCTAGACAGGGATAGTGTTTGTTCTGTCATATTTTATAATTGTTACCCAAATAATGTATGCGTTTCTTTCAACAGACTGGTAATGGGATCATAAGTTTGTTTGTGATCCATGTTGATAATAATGACCCTAATTGTATACTTAATTGTTACCCTTGAACAGATCTTGCTGCTGGGCAGCTACGATGGAACAATAGTTTTTTATACGATCCAAGGGGACATACGATCAGTCGACACGTAAAACCATCAAGACTACCAATACATAGTGTCATTACGTTTTACCTTAACCTCAAATGATGAGAATGTACAGTTAGCATTCAAAGTCGATTAACAGATCCAAAACTCTAATGGGCCACCCCATCTTGAATTAGACATAAAAATTTGATGTATTAGGGTGTTCAGGTTGAAGTGATTAGCTTATTCTATGCTGCATATATGGTTCCAAAGTCTGTATTTGCTCAGTGCATTTTGATGCCGACGCTACCCAAGCAATTTTCTTCTAGATATAGTAAATCATAGATTGATTGTTAAGTGGCTCTATAATGTGAATATTATCATAGTTTATTAACATTATTGTGGTCCTTTTTTTATAATAAAAAAAAAATTGCTTTTGTGTCACAATTAAATCTACAAAATGGCACCGGGTCACGCTCTTAACAAAGCGTTTTTAGTCTGTGATATAATTACATTCCGTCGCGTAAGTGAAATGGGCCTGCATGTCAGTCAGAACGTATGATTTGAATGAATTAGTATTACAATACTTGGTTCCTCGTGTGATCTCAATACCACCAGGCAAGTGATCTGCGTGCGAAATAACAATCGAGAATAAATTGCCAAACTGGCGTATCCTATTTCCTACTAATGTTAAAACACAAAAGTTTGTAAGTATGAATAAATGTTTGTTACTCTTTTATATGTCAATTGCTTGATGGATTTTAATGCAACTTTACAATAATATAGCTTATACATCACGACACCACATGGGCAATGGAAATAACAAACTTTGCGCTTGGTTTTGTCTGTAGTCTACGTGGATAAAGTCGCGGGTTACAGCTAGTTTGTACTACAATGTTTAGTTTTTAATATGAATCAAAACTATCAAGTAAATGATCTGCGTGCGATATAACAAAGAATAAATTTCTCAATTGGCCGATGCGTGGCTGTCGTGTAGAGCATCGAAAGCACTGCAGCTCCTCGAATTCATATAAAATCGTCAATAATATTTACTATCATCAGTTTAATTTATATTCTTTGTATTTTATCGAATGACCAATATTTTAAAATATGCATGATTATATTGTTGAGAATTTATCTTTTTCTTTATATAAAAGCATTTAAAATGTTTAGAGAAATACACAAGTTACACTACTACGTTATGTTTACTTTTTTTAATTTATTTGCGCTTTGACAGCCTGCAGTTTAGTGATCGAATTGATATTGTGAGTCTGTGGTGGCGCCAACTGGCTACGTAATGGCGGTAGTTGCGAAATGAAAAGAAAATGATTTTATTAACTAAAAATTAAAAAAAAAAATACTTTTCGTCCGAACCAATTAAATTTCCCACCGCTTCGATCTTGAGGGGTTTAAATAACCCTAAGGTATTTAAATCTTTAAACTCTCATAAACAATAAATAAAGTATTTAATTCATAATAACTTGCTACGGTTATGTATACATACACATAACCGTGCATAATATAAAATAGTTATTGTGCAACTAAATTACAATTGATGATGTATATTCTCATACGAAGGGCTGGTTTCACCGGTCACTAGTGTAGTAACACTAACAGTCCCCATGTATTTGGTACTTCTACGCAACTACGGTCAGCACTACTTCATATACACGTAGAGAGAACAGCAGGTGAAGGGATGTAGGTCCCGGGCGAGGCCAAGACTGACATACCACGATCAGGTTGATAGGGCTAGTATCCGAAGGTGGTGTCTTCGCAACCGGTGTGTTTGTATGAGGAGATTAATGCATGTGGATGAGGCAAGTGTGTAAGGATCGTGATATGTGGCGCTCCATTCCCTCTGCCTATCCAGTTAAGGAGCTGGCGTTAAGCTGTGTTGTTGTTGTTGTTGATGTACTTTCGTGCCGGGGTAATTTATCATCTCTGAAGTTAAAATAGCAATAGTTCCCATGTACAGGAGCTTGTGAAACAGAAGTTCGTAATTTATATGATACACATGTTTGCAATAGGCATGACTAAAACACAGTCGCACAACGAAACATGTGAAAACGGCCCTTTATTGTTAATATTCTATATTTCCCGAACAGGTAAACAAACAAACAAAAACACAATCGGCGCTCCTTTCTGTATCTCGACACTGCATAGGCTATAGAAGAGATGGTGGTTATATCAATAAGGCAGACCCTAAACGATCGAACGATATTGAGCAAAATTAGGAATTGTGCAATATTATTGACCATTTAAGCTTGATATTTTGCGCAATGATTGAGCGGGTATAATTTTTATTACGCAATTTGATTGATCATCATGGCATAATAAGCTGAAACTATATTGTCAATGCCTTTAGTAAGTCAAAAGCTTATTTATATCCTAACGTATCGATAAACGTCTAGTATCACAAAACGTATAGGCATCTAAGACTAATAACTCATGGAGCTACTTTTACCTTCGCTCGCCGCGGTTTGCAATTTTTTATTTTAAAAGTCACGAGACTTTTAACGATCAGTTGAAGTTGGCGGTCTGCGACAACAGATCGCAGAGCGCTGGAAATCGCAGCGAGTGCGACAAATCGCGGAATGCAACCGCGCACACCGCGGGAGATAAACGCGTTGTGAAACGTGTTTTAATTGTTCACATATATTTTCATCGTATAGACTGGACAACAGCGGTGGTCGCGGCTTAGTAGATTACAATTAGGTGGATTTATTTATTTCAACTTTGGTGGGCAAATGAGATATGTCATTACGACGATGAAAGGCTTTATTAAAAAAACCCCTGTATGTGTCGGCTCCCATAATCAACTGGAGTTTACTCCATCACCAATACGTTAGTCTAAATCGAACCACGAGAGACTTACGTGACGCAAACGCGAGAAAGCGTTTCTCTCTGCGTTACTGTTTTACATGATTGTACTCATGGATTCTTAAAGAGAAAGGCTCCAATAGCTCGTAGTCAAACAACACCGTCCGCCGTGCTGTGTTAAACAGGCGTACAACATGCACATAGTACAAGCATAATATAACGTAACGACAAGCTTTAACACCCTACTCATTGTAGCGTATGATCTATACCAACAACACAAAGCTGTTCTTTTTTTGTTGAAACGCGCAACAACTACTGACCAAAAATGAAAAAATATTTTTGTGTTGAATACTCTATTTGTCGAGGTAGGTTATGGGCTATATACCATGACACTGTGGCTAGTACGAACATAATGGCACAATACACGGTTTATACTACAGTTGATTGGCCTTTTTCTTGACACGTGTTAAAAACGCGTGCTCTCGTGCGAACGAGGCCTAAGCGTTATGAATTATAAAAACTTTTAAACCTTTTCAGCTTTAGCAATGGTTATACTAAGGTGGCAACATTATTTTAACGAATGCAATATATTGCAACACCGATACTGCAAACATTATTCATATTTTCAAGATGTTTAGCTATTTCACATCTAGGTGTAGTCAAATTAATATGATAAATGTAAAACTTTGTATGTTGGATTTGTTATTTTTTTACATAATCGACAAATCAAAAGAGGATTTCGATGAAACTCGGCAATACTTGTAGCTTATATATACAAAATAAGGTATAGAAATAACAACTTTTGCACGTAGTTTATAGCACTTTATAGCACAGGGGGGCAAACGAATAATCGGTTACCCCCCCCCCCCCCCAATGCCCACCGGCTATTCACAAAACGCACGAAACATGACAGCTGCGCTGTCATTTTACGCCGGTCTGGTGTGTCAGGTGGAACAGCGGGGCGCAGCTAGTACTAAATATACAAATAAATGTGTAATTTTAAGACATTCCAAAGTAATTATGTATACAATAATAAATCATTAGCATTGCAGGTCACCTAACAAATATTTCATGTGCTTTTATTATTATAAGTCTTTATTTTTTATTTTTCTTCAATGAAATGGGACATATTTTTAAAAAGAAATTTCGTATACACTTTGCCATGTATAGTAGACAGCTAAGTTACTATGTATATCTTACTTTGTTCCTAACTGTTTAGAAGTGTAAAATCAAATGAACGAAACTTAGTTTGACTACGGCCAACTTTATTAAACATTGACACAAAAAAAAATTACAGGTTCTTATCGTAAAAGTATCTTATTTGATGCAAATTTTTTGGTAAAATCTTATCAAAAAATTAGCATCAGATAAGATACTTTTACGATATAGAGATAAGATACAATTACATAATTTATGTCTACAGTGCCGGTTAAAGCTAGTGCGTGGCTCGTATCAAATTCTATTTGGGGTCGATTTTGTTATCATTTTGTGTAAAAATAATAATCATAATACATATATTCAATATCCAGACGCGCGATCTCGTAGTAACTAGTACTTTTACGAGGCAATAAAAACGGTACTGCCATTGATTATTTAATTAAAAGAAGTGACAGTAACTGGAGATCGTGATATTCAAAACTACTAAAAATGTCACATTTTTACCAAAGATGAATACTAAAATTTTCACAGTTAAGAGCTAAAATAATAATTTTGCATAATCAATTGTTATATATGAAATTTTTTACATTGTTTTTACAATTGTTTTAGTAGATTATGTACAAGACGTTATTATGCACTTTTTTATCGTTCTGATTTTTTATTGTATTATTTTTTATGTATTATTTTTGGTTCAAGCTTTGATATAGTGAATAAAACCTTAGAACACACATGGATTTCCTGCACTTATACGCAAAAAAAAACACAATTCTCTACAAAAAGAAAGAAATATAAAATAAGTACGAGTAGGTAGGTAGTAATGAAGTCAAAGAATTTTGTTTTTAGCAAGTTAATGATAAGCTATATTTAAACGAAAACCATAATATATACATTCTGTATCTGTAAGTAAAAAAGAAAGAAAGCAAAAGTTGCTAACACTATGTACAAATTATCTATAGACAGAAGCTGCAACGCCGACTCTGGCTCTGGCGAACACTTTATTGTATCATTGACCAATTTTTATAATTTATTTTTCCAAAAAGTAGAAAATTAAAATTTTGTTACAGAAAAACAGTTAAAAGTAATTTTTCATCGATCTAAATGTTTTTATCACTCGCTCTCTCTATGCTCACATTACGCTCGAGTGACCCAGAGACATTGCATCTAATAGTATTTGTAGAGCGAGCCATATGTTGTAAAAAAAAACGTCTCGTGCTGTATGTTACTTAATTTGTGTGCCCTCTTTGACTCTCCCGAGATCAGTGTAAGATTTATGTAAAGATTATACAAATAGTAATATTGAAAACCTTGCCCCGCCCATAATTTTAGACGTAGATAAGTTATAGTATTATACAATGTGCAATGTATATCGTACATGAGTCTATTATTTAATAAAGATTTTACCTGATGCTGGCTTTTTTTTGGAGCTGAACTGGTGCTGCGGAAGCGTAGAGCAGCCCATACAGCTTTATTCGATTGCCTTGAGTGCTGATGGGGCGACGAGAAACATGATGCCATGTCTTATTCTATTTTATAAGGGCCAGCGCTGACGGGCGCCCAGAGCCATCTGCATAATTGTTAAACATTTTACCGTCCATCTCCCCNNNCCAATAGACCTCCGGAAATTCATCGCACGAAACGTGACTGTAACATTGGGGCGGCATCGTGTAAGCGAGTGATATCTTTTTTTTTCGGTAACCCTCTTATAAGAGGGGTACCGAGAGCGCTTCCTCCTCCTGATCTAGAGCCCCATCTTATAAAAAGTGTGCATAGATCCCCCTCGGTTCAATAGGCTTCGCCAGGCTACTAATCCCCACCGCCACGACAAGGCATGAACCATGACGGGGAAGCGATGGGTACCTCCCCGGTCACGCCAGGTCATTTCGGCTGCACAGTTCATGTAGGCACTACCTCCGACTACATAATAAAAAGGGTCTTGTACTAAGGTGTAGTTGTATTCACTTTATGAGTAGTGCGTAGTAAAGGTTATGGAGACGTGTCTCCCCTCTTCCCCTTCTCCTAACGGGCTAAATTTCTCCACTTACCCTATCAACCAGTCGTGGTTATATGGACCGAATTGCGGCTGTGATGTCACCCAGAGTCTTGGGTATTCTTTTTGCCCTTCACGTGCGCACGTTTCGCACGCTTTCTTTCTATAGTGGGGCCAACGAGGAATTGGTGTCTTTTGAGGATTAGCGACGACCATAGACATCCGCAAATTTTTCATACGGGTGCGTTGACCTTCTTTCCACCTCCCCTTCCATGAGCTATCGGCATGAAAGGTCACTGTCACTTTACGGCGGTATCATGTGAGCGAGAGGTGCTCCCTCGGTCCTGCTGACTCAATTCGGCAACAACGCAGCATGGTAATACCGTGTGAGCGGCAAACGACAATAAAGAATTTGTATGTTTATTCTTAATTTCCGTTTCATGGTGTCTCTAAGTCCTTTTCCACTAATGTTTTTTTACTCCAATCAAATCTAAAAAAATAAATCCAATTTATCTACAGAAACTATCCAATACTATTTTAAACTGTCACAATTATTATGATAGATATGGAATAACGATACGTCAGTATTTACTCGACGTCGTTCCTGTCGTCAATCCATATCGACGTCTGAAGAAAACGATTTTGACGCGTAGCTTTGAAAGTACTAAATAAATAATTAAAATGCCATCACGTCGGCGTACGAGTCAAACAAGTCTCACCGGAAAACGCTCGAGTTTACAGCACGAATCTGAAATTAATATTTTAAAAGAAGAATCTCGTACCGGCGATCATTTTCTGTCTCCAGCTCAACTGGAAGCCGTCCACCGCACCAACATCAACACAGGCCTCACTGAAGCATTCGCAAAGAACCTACTCGAGCATAATGGCCCAAATCAGCTTAAGGAAATACGAAGCACAGGCTATTGGAAGTTGTTTCGGGAAAATCTTTTTGGTTGGTTTCAGTGCGTTCTCTGGACTGGTGCGCTTTTGAATTTCGCTGGATACTTATTTACACCTTACCTTGACGAAGAAAGTGGAGGACATTCACGCAATGAATATCTATATTTGGCAATTGTTATATCGGTTACTATTGTCAGCACGGGGACTTTCGGATTTTACCAAGAGGCCAAAAACTTGGCCGTAATGAGTGGCTTCGAAAAAATGGTACCTTCCTATGCAACAGTTATACGCGACGGCATAAAAAGAAGTATACCAAATCAGGAGCTTGTTGTGGGTGATATCGTGGAAATGAGTGGTGGCGAAATAGTCCCAGCCGATGTAAGAATTCTAACATGCAGCAATTTTAAAAGCGACATGTCGTCGTTAACAGGTGAATCAAGTCTTATATCGCACAGAACAGAGTGTACACATGTTAATGCTCTCGAATCCAAGAATATGGCGTACTTCGGCAGTCCAATTGCAGAAGGAAATGCAAAAGGAGTTGTTGTTGCTACCGGTGAAATGACACAAATAGGTAAGATCGCTGGACTAGTATCTGGTCTAGAAAAAGAACCAACGCCAATTGCTAAAGAAATAACATATTTTATAAAAATAATCTGTGCGGTAGCATTTACATTTGGATTGATTTTTTTCTTGATGGTTTATTTTCTGCAACGCAATTGGTTGACAGCCTTGATATATATGCTAGGTATTATTTTGGCGAATGTTCCCGAGGGATTGATTGTTACACTCACTGTTTGCATGACATTGTCCGCTAAAAATTTAAAAAGAAAAAACTGTCTGGCAAAAACTCTGCAAGCTGTAGAAACTTTGGGATCCACGTCTTGCATATGTTCAGATAAAACGGGTACTTTAACGGAAAATCGTATGAATGTGGCTCACTTATTTACTAATTTTACCATCTACGATAAATATGATCACTCAGATGTTTCTGAACCGTCATACTCAGCTTTAAGCTTAGCGGCTTCATTGAATTTAAGAGCAAGATTTGCTTCAGATACTGTTAATGATACGCCAAAGACAAGAAAAATAATAGGAGATGCTTCGGAATCTGCGATTTTGAGATATATGGAAATAAACCGATCCGCTATACATACTCAGGAACTGAATCCGAAGGTTGCAGAGTTACCTTTTAGTTCAGCATTTAAGTATCAAATTACTATACATAAGCGACAAGAAACAAATAGTTATTATTTGACTATGAAAGGTGCACCAGAGATCGTATTAAAGTACTGCACTGAGGTGTTAACCGACAACGGAGACGTCCAGATGACTCCAGAAATAAAAAAAGAATTGAAAGAAAATTTCATTAAATTGGCAAATATGGGCGAGCGCGTAATAGGCTACTGTGACTATAGATTGCCATTAGAATCGTATCCTCTTGATTATAAATTTGACATGGAGCAAAAAAATTTTCCAGTAGAAAATTTAAGATTTATTGGGGCGATATCATTGATTGACCCTCCTCGGAAGGATATTGAGAAGTCAATCGCCCTTTGTCGTGAAGCTGGAATACGTGTCGTAATGGTAACAGGGGATCATCCCGTCACAGCTCTGGCCATATCCAGAAAATGCGGCACAATTACTCAACCTACTGCATACGATTACGCTTTTGAACATCATATCGAGCTAGCGGATGTTCCGGAACTCGTAAAGACCCAACTGAAAGCTGCTGTTATTACCGGCGACGAATTACGAAAGATGACAAACAATGAGTTGAGGGCAGTTTTGAAGAAATATGACGAGATCACCTTTGCAAGAACAACGCCCCAACAGAAACTTTGTGTTGTGGAGACTTATCAGTCGCTCAATCACGTCGTAGCAGTTACAGGGGACGGAGTAAATGATTCTCCCGCGTTAAAGAAAGCTGATATTGGAATAGCTATGGGAATCACTGGCACCGAAGTTTCAAAACAAGCAGCTGACATGATACTTTTAGATGATAATTTCGGATCTATAGTATTGGGTATACGGGAAGGACGTCGCATTTTTGACAATTTGAAAAAGACAATCGCTTATACTCTCACTTCGAATACGCCCGAAATGTTGCCTTTTGTGTTATACGCCTGTCTTGGAATACCTTTACCAATGTCGTTGATTTTGATATTGGTAGTGAATGTCGGAACAGACTTGTTACCGGCCATGAGCCTCGCGTACGAGACACCCGAAAGCGATATCATGTCTATTCCGCCGCGGAAATCTACCGACCATCTCGTGAACAATGTACTAATATTTATGGCATACTTTCAAATTGGTTTAATTCAGTTTTTCGCTGGAATGTATGCATACTTTGTGGTATTCGCCCAAAATGGATTTTTTCCTTCTACTCTGATGTTTATACGTTCTCAGTGGGAGAAAAGTAACTCGTCTCTAAAGGATACTTTGGGCAGGAGGTGGTTGTACTTGGATCGAAAGAAAATAGAAAGGAAAGCGCAAACTGCGTACTTCGTGGCGGTATGTTGGACTCAGGTCTCAGATGTGATCATTTGTAAGACCCGTCGTATTTCTTTGCTCGAAAAGGGAATGAAAAACCATGTCCTGAACGTAAGCATTGTACTCAACATCGCCGCTGCGGGTCTGGTCACATATACCCCAATATGTAATGAAGTATTTGGTACTGAACATATTGAGTGGTACGAATTCTTTCTTTCCTTCCCTTTCTGTATTTTAATGATACTTGGTGACGAGTTGAGGCGGTATCTCATCCGCCGTGGAGTTTCAAAATGGATCGAGGAAGAAACGTATTACTAGTTATATTTATTATATGTACCTACTTAATATAAGAATTTAGAAACAAATATATTATAAAATATACATTTAAGTTTACAAAAAAAATTGGAATTAAGTTTTAGTAAAATTTTATTTGATGAAGTGTTTACTTGTCTTTTATTATGTTACTAATAAATAGTCTGTAATACTCAATAATTATTTTTCATTCGAATTTGTCTACTAATAAGTAGATTAAGCCGTGTGTATGCGATCGATTGACGAGGTAGGAGAAATAAAAAATCCTTTTTGATCGCAGTGCGTACTCATTTAGTGGTCACAGATCAAGTAAATAATAAAAATTTGAAAACGATGTGTGAGATGAAGCGTCTAGATGGGGAGTCCCTCCCCCTACCAGTCATCACTTCCCTTTTAAGTGCCTCTCATTGGTCCACTGTGCGATATGTCGTCATGAGGAACCAATGAGAGCGGGCGAAGTCTACGTCATATTCGACGATGAGTATTGGCCACACGCCTGTTGCCGCAACAAGCTGCATTAAAGTTGAATCCGACCGGCATAACTGGGGACATCGCTCTTGCGCTTACATTCTACCGTCGCCACGTGAAGTGCTGGCTATGGCACTGGTACGGTTTGTGAGAGTGTCCAGGGTTGGAGATAAATAAAGCGCCACCACACAAGAGAGTTAACCAAAACTTAAAAATAAACAGAATGTAATATAAGAATTCGCTTGTAGTTAAGCGTAACACGTTTGCATTCTAAATATATTTTTAAGCCAGATAATTAAAATTTTCCAATTTTCTGTATGTGTTGTTACAGCGGCAGCAGAAATGGTTACATCATCTGTGCAAACTTCAACTGTCTTGCTATCATGGTTCTGAACGTACCGCCACTGTGACAGACAGACGGCAAGGGAGCCCTAGCAATAGGATCCCGTTTTTACCCTTTGTCCATAGCCAACCACCCAAAAACATACAGCTGAATTGATTTTGAATAATTTGACCGACGCCCATAGTCACCCGTATAGATGTCATTGCTCGCGTTTTCTCTACCACTTCAAAGAGCCAACGGCTATTCCTAAGCCGGACGATACGCAACAGCATAGCTGTCGCCTTACGGCGGTATCATGTGAGCGCGTGGTACCTCCCCGTTCGTGCAGGCCCAATTCGGTTGCAAATTTAAGTTAATGCATTAAGTATGCTTACCTACTAACGCAAGGGTGTGAAGACAGGGCGGAGCACTAGTGCACGAGTGTTGTTAGCGACAGTTAAAGCTTACATTAAACCGCTAACTAATTGTATAGAGCAAGTCCACCTGACCGAACTACATTAGAGCACATATCTGCATTATCATACACGTTGCGACACGTAGAAAACAGGCCATTCTCGGGTACCTTTCGTTTCGTGGCGAAACCGTTTTTTCTGTCTAAAGAGGTAATGCTACATTGCAGCTGAATGGGAACGGCGCGATCGGTATCTCTCGCGAACATGACACCGCCGAAAAGTGTCAGTTATGATGTCGCGTTTCGTGTAGTTTGTGAGTAGCTGTTAGCCCATTAGAGGGGAGGAGGAAAGCAGGGAAAAGCATCTGCTTGATGATAATGTCGATGTATACGGGCGTTGGTAGTCGCCAAAATGCTTCGGTGTTTCATATACGATAATAAGGAAAAGACAGATATCCTGGGGTGGATCTAATCGACGACTTTTTTGGACCTATGCCCAGGGTCCGGTGGATGCATCTTGCTCTAAATTGTTTGACAATTAGACAAATAGTCAAATGATAAGTGACACCGGTCTCCCGAGTAGTATAGGGCTCCGCTAACAAACAGCCTGCCCTGAGGGGCCCTCTCTCAATGAGCGCCTAGAAGACCGATCTCCTGCTACTCGTCTATCCTACTGCACGGAGATGGACTTCCCACCTGGTGAATGGTCGACCAACACTTCTTTTTCCTAAACGCGGCCTCCACTCCAGAACCTTACTGGCCCATCTGCCATCTGTTCTTCCGAGTGTGTGACCAGCCCATTGCCACTTTAGTAAGCTTAAATGTCGCGTGATATCGTATACTTTGGTTCTCAGCCTTATGACTTCGTCACAAATTCCGTCGGAAGAGAAACACCCAACATAGCACGTTCAATAGACCGTTGAGCTACCGCAAAATTGCGGTCCAGTCCTAAAACACGTAGGGGATGCATTAGCTGAAGACTTTTGTCTGCTAGCTGTGCGGTGTAGGCGACGTGAGAATGTGACGAAGCTTCCGGAATGCTTCTAAATGTTATAAACATAAAGTACTTAGCGAGGAAGCCAGTGCAAAGTAGACATGATATATTTAAATAAGTACAGAATTTTGATCAATGATTCTCCTAAGATTACTGTTTAACTAAGCGCGGTTTTGGTATAAGCTTCTATGCGCGCAGTAATCACGACAGCACTATAAGATTTAAAAGTAAAAAATGAAACAATCGTAGACTTGTTCAAGAGACAGGCTAAGTGTAGAGACTTTCTGCAAAGTGGCTACTAACTTTACTTTTGATCACCGATTGGCGTAGTGGTAACGTCAGCGAGTATGCCGAGCGCGTTACGCCAGAGGTCGCGGGTCTCGGTCCTAGGTCATGGATGTTTGTGTATGTATTTCTGTAAAGAAAATCTAAAACATACAAAATTTATTAAGTTTATAAAAAATATATATATTTCCGTTGTCTATCATAGGTAAAATAAGTCCTTAATGTATTTAGCACAAGGTTAGGCTAACGTGGCGTGAGAAGTCCACAGACTGTTATATTATTATACACTTAGCCACTTTACCCCGTGTTACCATGACATCACTTAACGGTTAGAGCATGAATATCAAAATTACATTCGTAAGTTCACAAAATACGGAGACATGAATGGCCAGCTTAATCGCATTAAGATTGAACTTATATCCAGCGCATGGGGCGCGGTCGAAATCCGAGCAGCAAACGTTGTGCGCACGAGTTCGCGTTGACCCAGATCAAGCTCCTGCACTTATATCTGGCTAAATATATCGCTCATTGCCGTAACTACTTGATAACGGAACGAGATGTATCTACACCTGTGGTCGTTTGTATGAAACTGCTGCCTCGTACTCACTGGAGGACTTTTATTTTGTGATCTCGTATTCCCTAGAGAACATTTATCTCGTGACATATTCTTACAAGTACTGACTTCCACTATGTACAAATCACAAAGGATACTAGGACACGCATAATAATTAATTCGCAATTTATTTGATTAAAATTTAGTTTAAATATTAATAATAGAATAATAATATCTGTGGACTTATCACACTGCGTTGGCATAGCCCTGCACTGAGTACCAAAAGAACTTGTGTTACAGGTACTAGACAACGGAAATATATTTCGTTTTTTATGAACTTAAGAAATTTTATATATTTAAGATTTTTTATTATAGAAATACATGTAATACATATATAAACATGTATGACTTAGGCGGGACTTGAACCCGCGACCTCTGGCGTAACACGCGGGCTAACCGCCACGTTAGCAACTGAGCCAGCCGGCTGTCAAATTATATATATTTTTTTGTTTATTAAAATATATATCATAAAACTAAATGCCGTCAGAATGTTTTGTAATGGAACATGGAATATGGCGTGAAATTGTCAGTCGGGCCACACCTTTTACGACCGTGACCACAATAAACACCTGATACATTACTCTGTCGTGTTGCTGCTCCACATCCCGTCCCACTTCAATATCGCGAGACATCAGTTTACTTGCTTCACCTAAAGGCACCGCCTACACAACTTCAGGGCCTATTGCAATTTATGTGGCCTTGATACTTAAAATGATAGCAAATAAAGGGTGAATAGAATTTGATTCAGGTCCTGCGTAATCTATATCCCACACTGCCCCAGACAAGTGAATACGAGGATCGTGACATGTCTCCTACGAATACGACACGCATGCCTCTCACCTGTTTTTGGGACATGTTTCGAGACAAATGTCCCCTAGTGAATACTACCCCTAGTGAGCGATATGTCGCGAGATATTCCCGTCTCATTTCTTGTCACGCGACCAGTTTCGAGGCAAATATCCTTTAGTATATACAAGGCTTGAGAGCGAGCGAGAACTTTCTTCCTTCTCTTCTGTCCAATAAATTAGGGGAAAAGCTCTCGCTCTCGCAACCGCTTATTCCACATAAAATAACAATTAATGTATTATTTATATGGTAACCCTGTGTTCATTTCGCGATATAAATACTTGACATACTTTACTGCACGTATTGTAATCTATTTACATGTGACGTGTATATTATGTCGTTCATTGTCTTGTAATAAATTTAAAAATCGAATCATCAATCAGTCATCAAACAGATTTGGTGAGTTAAAAAGCGAATCGGCCGGCGAACCATCCTTTTCTAGAAGCAGTTCACTGGATTCATTATTATTCAACACGATAAATTTTATATCTACGTATATATATTTGGGAACCATACAAAGTTATATATACTTAGTATGATAAAATAATATACATTGACATACATCAACAAAGTGTCTTCTTATCACTAATACCTACTATAGTCATAGCAATCTAATGTTTTAAAAAATCCCTTTGAGGTTGGCTTACCATATCAAGGTAAAACTCTCTATAAAAAATGTGATTAAGAAACATGATATCATAATGAAGTAACAGATTTGGATAGTTCTAAATAATTTCCGTTTAAAATTAATATATTACAAATATAATTCTATTTGAACCAGTACTTAAAGAACGATGAGTTATCAATGTTTTTTCGTTTTGTCAGTCACTGACCGATCATCATTAATGTATAAATCTAAGAGAAACTAAACTATTTTGCAATTTCAGCCCAGTTTTCTAAGTACACTAATTATTATGACGGCGCCACGTCGTCGTGGAATAAGCCATCGTTCGCACGAGCAAAAAAAATATCGACGTGTTAATGACACGTGAAATTTTTAACGCATCATGTCAAATTTCTTCCGCTCGAGCGTACGAGCCACGCGTGTCGTTAACTATTTCTTCAGCGCAATCCTAACATGTCCTCCTCTACAAAGTAATGAAGCAATTTATGGGAGTAATGTTATATTGAAAACATCACAATTTAAAAGGTCCAGAGGAAAGTTTCGGCGGACGTCGCCTTCGGAGCACCCCGTAACGCACCACGGCAAACTTGCGATCACCACACGTACTGTTCCTGCGAAACATACATTAGACAGAAGGCTCAAGCTTGCAAAATTTAATCAGCATTAATTATTATTATTGAAATTTTAAAGTGGATAAGGCTTGCAATTTATAATAATAAAATAATTTAATTCTTGCTCGCAATATTATTGGCCTCTTGAGATCAAAATGTACCGCAAGCGCTGTGTCGTATTGCATCACATACATACATTATTTATTTTCTAGCCAACACCAAAACAAGATCACAATTTTATCGTACTTAGTTGCCACAAATGTAAAATCATCGAGTAATACACGGACATTATTGATTTCATTAACTGATTAACTGTGCTTGCTATAATAAAGCCTTTTTGTCTATTCCGTGCAATTTTCAAATTAACTCGACTGATTTAAAAAAACGAATGAGTGATAAAATTAATTTTGTGTATTCAGAAAAAGAAGAAGATAAAACGTAGAACTGGTCCGCAAGTTTGCGGTAGCTCAACGGGCTATTGGATGTGCTATGCTGGGTGTTTCTCTATCCGAGAAAATTCGTAACGATATCATGCGATGAATAAGCTCGCTGCAGTGGCAATGGGCTGGACACATACTCAGAAGAACAGATGGCAGGTGGGCCAGTAAGGTACCGGAGTGGAGGCCGCGTTTAGGACAACGAAGTGTTGGTGAACCTTTCACCAGGTGGGAAGGCTTTCTCCGTGTAGTAGCCGGTCCGGGATGGATGCGAGTAGCAGGAGATCGGACATCTTGGCGTTCATTGAGACAGGCCGATGGCCAGTAGTGGACCGATAGGCGCTGATAATGATGATGAATTCAGAAGTACTTCCTCAGGTTTTTTTTTATAATCTAGGGCGGCAAACGAGCAGTCAGAACCTTTCGATGGCTACAGGTACCCATAGACATTCCCATAATTGTTATATACGTACTCTCTGTCTCTTCTGACCACCCCCTAATTCAATGTTCTACTGGATGTGTAAATTTACAAATGTTACGAAACGGCTTCACATGAGCGGGAGGCACCAGTCCCGTCGTGCCGGCTCAATTCTACTACAATCCGACATGGCACTTACTCCAGCGGGAAGCCGCTGGATGCAGGTGGCTCGTGACCGTGACCTATGGCGCTCTGTGAGGGAGGCCTGTGTTTAGCAGTGGAAGTCATCAGGCTGATGATGATGATAATGTTGTTGTTTTTGATGATGATGATGATGATGCTGCTGCTGATGATGATGATAATGTTGTTGTTTTTTATGATGATGATGCTGCTGCTGCTGCTGCTGATGATGATGATGCTGCTGCTGCTGATGATGATGATAATGTTGTTGTTTTTGATGATGATGATGATGATGCTGCTGCTGCTGCTGCTGCTGCTGATGATGATGATAATGTTGTTGTTTTTGATGATGATGATGATGCTGATGATGATGATGCTGATGATGATGATGAATATGATGATGATGCTGCTGCTGATGATGATGATGTTGCTGATGATGATGATGATGATGATTACTACATCTTTTAAAAAGCATAGTTTACTAAATAGTTACTACGTAAGAAAAAGTAAGGTTACGCTTATAAACTATTCTTGTAATTGGTACCTGCGCTATATCACCAGGTAAGTGGTCATCATCAGATTTTTATCATCATCGTAAGATGTAGAATAGGGCTGTGTTGGGCTGGCATTATCGGGGTTAAGGAGGGCAACGATTCGGGATAACATTATGTTGCGCAGATGTATGTGGGCGTCGGTAGACATCACAAGACTTCGACCACTCGTTAACACTTTCTTATGTTAATACACTGCAGCGAGTTTTGTATTTCCGTCAGCCCACCGCTCAAATAAACACGACATTGTTAAATTAAATCAAACCTTCAGTCTGTACTTCAGTGTGTGTGGATGTCTACAGGTATCGGTAGTCGTCAAAAGGCACCATTTCCTTGTTTCATTGCATACGCACACAAATGCAGGTGATACACAAAAAGAGTCATCACACACGCACACAAGTGCAGGAGATACACAAAAAGAGTCATCGCA
>JAFELO010000941.1:508741-577398 GCA_017140195.1 Eumaeus atala | reverse complement strand
ATAATCAAAAAATATAAGCAATGCCTTATAATCAAATAATTAAGCAATGCTTTATAATCAAATAATATAAGCATTGCTATATAATCAGATAATATAAGCAATGCTTTATAATCAAATAATATAAGCAATGCTTTATAATCAGATAATATAAGCGATGCCTTATAATCAAATAATATAAGCAATGCTTTATAATCAAATAATATAAGCAATGCTTTATAATCAAATAATATAAGTTGTTATTTAGTAGCAACAAGAAAATCTATTATCATAAATCAGTTACGGTAACTGATGCCCTTAAAGAAACTCTATAAGTAGACGTATTTTACAAGCCTCAAACAAAATCGAAACATTTTCTAACTTCACTTCTGTTCACAGCTGAATAAAAAACCTAGACGTAGGTTCAAATTTCCTCTAAAATAAAATATCTTTTTATATGTGCTGCATTAAGTAAATATTTCTAATTATCATTGGCTAACATAGAGCTCAAACAATTCCTTCTCATTGATGAACAAAAGATGAGAAACAATATAATCGTAGAAAATGTTCATAAAAAAATGTCGATAGTTTAAATAAAGAAGAAAGATAAAAAATATACATTTTAAATAATTTAATGAATGATGAAATTACTCGAAAATATGGACTCTTTCTTGGATAAAGTTGCAGAATTTGCCCCAAATTGCAAAAAAATTGAGACTATAAAATTGAATAAAAACTTAAAACTCATAAAGATAGTATTATTGTTTGCAGTTATGGAACCCTCCACAGGAGAGTCCGAGTCGCTCTTGGCCGGTATTTTTGTGACATTTTAGGGGTCAAACTCATAGCTTGAAATGAGTACTTTGATTAGAAGTCGGTCTTGTTACAAGGAGACAGCTAACGTCAAATGATGTATTAGCTATTAGCTTCTCGCTCATACTACGTCATGTGTACAGAGTGCTTCATGTAAAAACGAGATGAGTGAGCTCTCAGACAAGGCTGTAATGATTTTGATGACATTGATTTCATATTATGAAAACAAGATGGATAGAACTTTAGCCAGTAGTAAGTGTCATAAGATATAAACTTACATACAACAGAAACCTTTGTAAACGACTTTATTTCATAGTTGTCCCTAAACTATTCTTTTATACGAACTTATTATGGATTTGTAATGTACACCAACAACGTCTTAAAATTGTACTAATGACGATAGAACACCGCGAATAGATTCCATTCATTATTTTTTAAGAAACTGTCGGACACTTAAATAAAAACACTCGGTAAATAAAAACACACACGCGAAATAAAAAACACACACTTTATCAACAGGTCGAAATTCACAACACAAAGAAAGACTCCGCGAATCGTTCATAGATGACGCTGTATCGATGTTTTAGATTACCAGATCGACTTCCGATGCCTACCGCATGATATATCACACGGAACTTTTGCCTTAATAAATATATAAGAATACAAACAACGAAAGAAAGAAAGTAAAATAAGTATATAATGTAAAATTTTAACTTTTAGAGTTTACCCTCTATACCATTACCATTAAATTTATTAAAGGTCCGCGGTATGAAAAAAACCGGCCAAGAGCGATTCGGACTCGCCTATGGAGGGTTCAGTAGCAACAAAACAAAAAGAGAGTCGCATATCTCTTAAACTACCACTTTGTTTTTTTTTTCATATCAATTCTCGTTTGAATTAACTTACTACTCCATATATCTCCAGTAGAGACCTATAAAATAATACCTACCACAGCTATGTTCTCTGGAAAAAAACATTTCATCCCGCAGTTACGTGTATGGTGATCAACCCTAGACCCTTTATTTTTCAAAATCATACTACATACATCATTTTATAACAGTTCATAAAATACTTCCAAATTTTTAACATAATAATCGTAATATATATATATATATAAGTAATCGGTGGACAGACAGATGGACAGACGGACATGACGAAACTATAAGGGTTCCGTTTTTGCCATATGGCTACGGAACTGTAAAAATAAAATTTGTGTACAATTCGCGCTTAGAGCGTTGCGGTTCGTTGCTTACGTCCCTCACCATCAGAAACATGTTCATCCTTAAGGAAGCTTCAAACGCTTCTAGAACCTTCCACAGTCTTCCAGACACATACAATATTTTGTATACAAATGTGTTTTTTAACAGCTCCTAATCGTATGCTGCGCGTGCGCAGTGGCGGCGGCGGCGCCTGGCATCTACGACAGCATAGGATATGCCGCGCCGGCGATATCACCCATCGCCATCTCAGCGCCCATAGCTCACTCAATTGCCGCTCCCGTGAGTATTTTTTATATAAAGCGGGGGGAAGGGGCGGGCAGGTAAAAGAGCAACGAGAAGAAATAGGACTCTTTTGACTAGTGGCGGATCTAGGACTTGAAGATATTTTTTAAAGCATAGGTACTGACTGCTATGCCCATTAATATCTGCAAATTCAGATGCGTTGTCCTTATTCGAGGAATCTGATATTTCCAAATGTCAAGAACCAACAATTCTCAAAAATCATTGAAAATTGCTAAACACACATGGCGGCGCATACGTATTGAGGTTTGATCCGTGGGTCGCTACACCTGTATAACATAAAATAAAGAATTAGCTGACCCGGCTACGCCCTGCTGTGTCTCTTGAAAGCGAAATAAAATATAGCCATTTTAAGTGGTACCAAATTACACGTGAATGCCAGATTTCATTAAAATCGATTCTTTCCGTGTCCTTCGCGGATAAACACAGTGACATGAGATTGTATATATATATATGCGGACCCGGTAAACGTTGTTTCGCCGTATTCATTATTTCTAGGTAATTTCCAGTTTGTGTGTTAAGTGTGAACAACCCACTTAGGGGTATGAAGAATATATATATAGCAAGCGATTCTCAGACCTACCGAGTATGCATATATAATTTATATGTATTTAATAAATTGGTACAAATCGGTAAAGCAGTTCCGGAGGAGTGAGGTGGCTAACATTTTTGTATGTTAATTTAAATTTCGTAGGTGGTGCACGCAGAGCCAGTGGACCCCAACCCAGCGTACAGCTACTCGTACGGAGTGGCCGACCCGTCGACGGGCGACCACAAGGACGCCTCGGAGACGCTGCAGAACGGCGTCGTGCACGGCTCCTACAGCCTGGTGGAGCCTGACGGCCACCTGCGCAAGGTCACCTACACGGCGGACAAGATCAACGGCTTCAACGCGGTTGTCCAGCGGACGGGCACCGCACACGCGGTGAGACAATAACTTCTGTGGACCCATCATACCACGTTAGGCTACATTAAGCACCGTAAGAACTCGTGTTACGGGCACGAGACAACGGAAATACATTTGAGGTTTTTATTATTGAAATACGTAAAGTCCATGAACTGAGCAGGATTCGGACGTTTACGGCCTCCGACGCAACAAGCTCGGCTTAACCACTGCGACAGCCGGTCGTCAATGCACACACTAGAATGATTCTAATATTAAAATTAATATACGAGTATTAATAATATAAATGTTAAGAGCTTTTTGAACACACGTTGGTGGTTCCAAGAGTTGATGGAGCGCGCTGAGCTTATTGCGATTTAAAAAGAACCATCTGTGCTAACAGTATAAATAACCATCTGTGCTAACAGTATAAAGAACCATCTGTGCTAACAGTATAAAGCTGAAGAGTAGGTTTTGTTTGTTTGTTTCAACGTGCTATTCTTAGAAATTGAAAATGGCAGGGTGCTGCTAGTTCATTATTAAATTTATTCTAGTATTTTTTTTTATTAATAGTTAATTAACCTAATAAAGAAGTCTTAAAATTAAAACCCGAATTAATGTGCGATAAGAAAAATTATCACATTGAAATCCATTTGAAAAAAAAAATGCTAAGTCCATGTAATGGTGCGTGGTCTAATTTAGACGCAGGTGAAATCACTTCAGCAGATTCTTTTTTTTTTTCGTCAATCTGACGGTAGCTATCATTGAAGGCCCCACGAGCCGGTTGGAGGCCGTGTAGATGTGCGTGCACCCGCTCTCTCTACGTATACTTGTTTATGGTATACAGACCGGCTTCACTTACAAAATTACAATGATTGTAAATTAATTGTTGTAAACATTACACGTTACCATGACAACAAATTTAGTTTATGACGGAACAGCGTCTGTCGGGACGGCTATAGTCAATAATTTCTATAGCTTACATTATCGAAGTTTCCATAAGTACATAAATATCTCTAACGTTTTAGAATATGTCATGTGGCTACATGACATATTATATGTATGTTCGTCAGAGACAATGTGAGATTCTGATGGAAGTAAAATTTTTAAAATCGGTCTAGTAGTTTCGTAGCCTATTGAATGCAAACACACAAACGTTTCCTCTTTATTAAGTATAGATGGGGTATACCAGCACTGATCAAGATGTTAGCAGTCGAACCTTTGCATAATTATAAAGATTAGCATAACTGTTGTGTAAACGAGCAGCCATGTTTGCCTCCTCTGCTGCACCAAACGTGACAGCATACCTACCACTTTGCGGCAGTACCATGTGAGGGAGAAGTAGCTCCTGGGTTATACCGGCCCAATTCGGCTGCAATGCTGTACGGCACTTACAATTACGAGATGACTGTTCCTGTTGACAAAATTCATTAGAACTGTTCACTTTCAGGCCCCCATTGCTGTTGGGCACGCTCCGATCGCCGTGGCCCCCGCACCGATCCTCGCACCTGCGCCCGTTGCGGTGGCAGCCCCCATAGCGAAGCTAGGCCTGGGAGCTATCGGTCACCCCTGGTAGCTTCCTTCACATATCGCTGAGCGGGGAAACGAAATGATCTCTGTTCTTTAGAGGACAGAAGTGCTGGGTTTTACCAGCGCTGCATCCTTGGAAGAATAGGTTTGAAAGCAAACGGCAGAATGGTTATTCCTTAATCAGAACCAGCTGCGGTTTTTTTGTTGTGTGGTTGTGGTGGCGGTGATGGTGGTGTGCTATTTGTTTCCCCCTCAGCGACGAAGACTCGCATGTGCCGAATGAAACTCCTATTATTAATTTATTTAGTTCTGCTTTGACTGTTGCTACGGACCTGATCTTAACGCGTTGTAAATGATAAATACAATGTAAATATGATGATTAGTTTTACGAATAAATAATACTTGCCGACTCCTTGTTTTATTTTGACGCATAATCGGCCACAGATCAAAATCCGATCATTACTTATTTACAAAAAATCTACTTTGACTCGTTGTAGTTAATAATTAGTCTCCCAAACTAACAATCGGGCTGCGAGTATGACTGTATATTGCAGTAAAATCTATATACTTCAATAAAAACGAAGTCACTTTCGTGTATTACACGAGTTTACGTATTGTGAATGTGCCTCATAATGCGTATCGTTTTATTCAATTAAAATAACTAGTGGTCGCACACAAATCGAAATTCAATCTTAATTATAAAAAAGCTATATGTTGGTACTTAAATAAAATCGAACTGATATTGTCACTTTCGTGTAACACTTGCCTATGCGTATTGTCTGCGTGGTGTGAGTATCGATTTATTTAATTAAAATTATAAAAACACATCATATTAAAGTGTTAGCTTTCTGCAGATCTTCTGCATATAATATTTAACGGTACCAATTTGCACCTCCATGCGTTCAATTCTTTTCGAAAGGGATGGGATTTTTTCCCTCACATATTAATATATAGATTCTGAGAAGAGTTATGTGTGAAGATGTCCTGATGTTTCTGAAGTGAAACTTCTTTACGAACGCTTAGATTGGGGATTAAGCTAGTGAATGCCGAGAGCGTTACTAAAGTAAGACCAACGGAAGTTGAGAGATATAAGTTAGTGAAGATAGAGAGAGAGAGAGAGTTACGTTTCATACTATTGAAGGGACAACAGAGAGGAATGAGCAGACACATTTTTTCTCTCTTTCTCTCTTTGCTAATTATGTATCCTATATAAAATTGTTTTACTTCATGTGTAAGGGACACTCGTAGTTTTCAACAAGGGCCTGATAAGACTAGGTTGGATCCCAGTAGCAGGGGACGGCTATTTTCTTAGATTAAAAGCTAAATAAAGGATTATGAGGATGTCAAAGAGAGACCAAGTATCCAAGATAAGCAAAGCATCAATCGACTATCGAGTAAGTGGGATGACGATTATCTTGCGATACTTAGGCAATGCAATAATAAGCGGAAACGGACGTGTGGTTGGCAGTGGATAAAAGCTGGAAGGCGACAAAAAGAAATAAAGAAAGAAGGACGATATACTTTATTGTGCACATAAACATAAGGATAGGAACATAATCTTCATTTACACAGACACATAATGTGCACAAAGGCGGTCTTATTACTAGGATAACAATCTCTACCAGATAACCTGTGTTAAAAGGAAAAGAAACAAAAAACATTAGGAGATAGCATATGAAACACAAATGGTCATGAATGAAAAGTGAAAGTAACAAAAAATGCAATAATATTATACTTCAAAATATAAAAACATACATAAATATTTATTATAAAATATATTCAAATAAACATTACATATTAGTATAAATACATATTAGGGAAGGCACTTGTATGTATAGATGTCAATGGGGGTGGGTAGTCACCAAGGGGCTCACGTTGCTAGTTTGTCCTGTTCTGCATAGTGGATACCTACATACACGCGTACGGGGTGATCACTTGATATGCCCATTCTATCCGGACTCAGTCTCGGTTTTTGTAATAGACGGGGACAAGCGGGACATCTGCACGGTTAATGGTTAGATGCGTAGCTATCTTTCACCCCTTCCTCGCCAACAACTGAAAAGGTGGTGAAAAGTTAAAATTAAAATTTGATATATTTTTAGGATCTATAATAATAATTTAAAGCTGAAGAGTATGTTTGTCTCTTTGCACGCACTAATCTCAAGAACCACTGGCCCGAATTCAAAAAATATTTTTGTGTAACAACCCCTTTATCGAGGCAGGCTAGGAGCTATATACCACGACGCTGCGACAAATTTGCAGACCGAAGTTACGCGGGTGAGACCACGCGAGGCGATGCTAGTCTAACAAATACCGCACGCACTGCAGACTCGATTTACATTTAATGCTGCAATAGCCTCTAACGAAAGGCCATGTAACTCTGAACTGTGTTAGATGATTTCTTGCAAGAGGTAACGCCGGTGGGCCATTGTGAGGGAGAGTGGATAGCAACGCATCGGCATGGTAATTAAGCGGATTGTCATGGGCGTCGGTAGTCGTAAAAAGGCTCCGATTTCTCGTTTGCCCCCCTAATATATAAAAAAAGATAACATATCTTTAGCACTTTGCCAGTTACGTTTAAATGAAGCAATGACTGTGACTCGAGTCGGAATGCGTCGAAGTTGACGAGCTCAAGAAAGGTGATCTCTGATTATACAGAAAATACATATACGGAATGATCTAGAGTCTCACGCCGTGATCTAAAACTGGAAAAGATTAAATCATTACAAACTGGAAAGTCTAAGTGTAAGCTTAGTTACAATAAAACTATTTTTACGGATTTTATCGCGGTTTACTTGGATGGTGGACAAATCAGTCCACCAGTGACGTGGTGAAAACGAAGTGATTGGTCGACCGTTCACCAGTTTTGTTTGGTAATTCCATGTTATTATTGTGTATTTTGGAATAAGTAACTATTGTTGTAGTGAAATGTGCAACAGTGTACTAATTTTTTAAAGAATAAAGTTTTTTCTCTTCTATTCTAAAAGGGCTGCGATTTCTTTTGTGCGATTTATTTTCTATAATAAAAACGAATATGCAGTCTTCAGCATTGTCGATTATTGATAGTTAATATAACAATATTTCTATGGCACATTTATTTTTCTTATGTTGTGTGTACATTAAATGAAATGCCTTAGGAATATTATAGGCAACGGTTACTCATTTATATTATATATATTGAACACAAATACGAATGCTTTGGATTGACAGTACAGTATGAGATCATATATCTTGTATTTTTGTAAATCCATGCCTTGTTCACTCGAAGAAAATATATCACAAAATCAATGTTCCATGGACACCTCTGGTCACGTCGGCTATATTCGGGTGCAAGGTGTGGCACTTAATTATAACTAAGGGTAACTATCCTAAGAGAGCTTAGGATAGTTACCCTTAGTAATAATTAATTGCACATTAAATGTACGTACTTCCCAATTTCCATGGTATGCCACGTATAGGGACAGTAACATATGGACATAGGAACACGTATAAAGACATGTCATATGATTTTTTATTTCATAGTAGCAAACGAAATATTGAAGCCCATTAGCGGCTACAGACGCTCATAGATAGCATTACAACACAACAACGCGTATGGCATTATTATTGTCATGCCTCATTATGTATTACTGTCATCCGTTGCCTCTTTTTTTCTCCCTCGCCAATGGATCACCGGCTACTCACAAACCCTAAAAATTACAATTAAATTTTCATGTTATTGCGAAACCCAAACAGGCCTGTTAATAGAAATATTAACGATAATTCATGTTTAGTTTCTGTCAATAGACCGGGCCACACAGCGTTAAACACGTTCCGTCACCGCAGCCGGTTAAGTCCGAGATATTACGAGGAAAACTTCGACAGCCAAAGGAGTTAATACCATTAAAAGCGAACGCAGCAAATATCTGGGCCAGCGTGCCACGTGTCGGATGTAGGTTGCGAAGTATATATTACCTGTGAGTATGTAAATGTACCTTGTTTATGTATCATGGGCAACATGCAATGCATGCCATACCACTCATACTTGAGCCTCGTATTCTCAATGGGACAAATGTCGGGAACATGTCGCAATGTCCCCGCGCTCGGCGGGAACATTATGTCTCGCGGCATGTCGCCAGTGGGGGATGGAGTTAACTCTAACGGATATATGGAACACAGGAATATGTGGAAAGGAGGCCAATATCATTGAGCTCCATCTGCTCGTTTCTCAAATTATACTACAAAAATGATAAGTTTTTTCAATAAAATAAACACGATGATGCCGACACCGCGCCGGTGACATGCCGGCAACATGTCGGTAAGATGTCGCGCGACAGTTTGCCCTAGTGAATACGAGCCCTTAAGATACAGTAATTAAAAACTGCATATTTATAGAGATACGTATCTGTTCACATGCCAACGAATTTTAACGAGATGATGGGATTAATTTCAATGCATGTTCGTAGTACCACTACTTCTTTTAAGTGCAAGAGGTTTTTTTATAGTATACAACGGAGCCCATAGACATCGACATAATTACTATATGCGTTGCCCTCCTTTACACCTCGCCCAATTGGCCACCGGCTACTCACAAAACGCACGAAGCGCGACACCGTAGATGTCACTTAACGGCGGTATCACGTGAGCGAGAGGTCACCTCCCCGGTCGTGCCGGCCTAATTCCGCTGCAATACATAACATATTGCATAGGCACTACCTCCCATAAATATTCGCACAGTTGTCATCAGACATAGTTGCCCGCCTCTCCTCCCCTCTGATTTGACCTGAAACTCACAAACCGCACGAAGCAATGTAGACGCCATCGCTATTCCCGCGTTTTTATACGAATTTCTTCCAAAAAATAAAAAATATGGCTTTTTAATATATTTATTGCTTACTAAATATTTAAAATCATTAGAATACTAGTGTATACCATAACCGCTTTACAGCGAGGCACAAGTATAATCAGCTCCTACCAAAACGTCTAGGCGTAATATGACTTGCTCACTACTTACAAGAGAATAAAAACAGTGAACATCAAACCAGCTGACAGACAATAAAGCATTTTGACTAATGCAGAAGGTTAGCTTATGAATGGATATCCCAAAAACACTTGGTAGTATAACCATAGAGATAGCATAGATAGATAGAAGGAAAGCCAGTCTAAAAGTTTTTCGGCTTACTTGAAAGTGAAAGCAAATGTGGTTTACTATCTGTTTCTCTTTTTTCATTCATTTCTCTCCGCACAATACGCATACGAAATTATACAGACCAGTACTTAGTCTAGCCGAGTCCCTAAGATAATCCATACGATTGGCAATGAGGAATTTCCCCATTGAAATAGTGCGTGCTTTTATCGATAACTGGCCTCGACGTTTAAAGGAATGTATTGCAGCTAATGGAGACTATTTCGACTAAGCTTTTTATATTTTTAATTGTTTTATATTTGTGTATTAGGCTAACACTGTAAAAGTAATAAATGCTATTTGAAATTAAAAAATATTTTTTTTCTTTGTTACAATTTTGTCAAGACTTTCAGTCTTTGTCTCGGAGAGAAGGAAGATGAGAGTGCATTGTATACCTAATACAATGCACTCTCATCTTCCTTCTCTCTGAGACAAGGACTGAAGCTCACAGTCATAGCCATGCCATGGCTTTCCTACTCTATATACATTATCTATATAACAGGTGGCTTGACAATCGAATGAGGTTTGGTTTCTTTCTATAGAAAGGGGGACAAACGAGAAATTTTACGACTACCGTCGACCATGAACATCCAAATAATTACTACGCCGATGCGTTGCCGTCCTTCCCCCCTCCGATTGGGCCACTGGCTACTCACAAACCGCACGAAATGCGACACTGAAAATGTCATTTTACGGCGGTATTATGTGGCGAGAGGTACCTCCCCGCTCGTGCCGGCCCAATTCCGTTGCAAAGGAGGATGTAGTGTCGTGCGCTATGCATGGCGCTACCTCCTCCTATGCAGCATGGCACTAATTCTTCCCTGAATTACCATGGAAATCGCAAAATCATTTGGTACTTAAATTGTGCATTGGTGTCATTCGGTATATCCAATTGGTACATTCTTTTCTTATCCGTATCCATCCCAAATGAATAAATGTGTAGAATCAGTAACATTTGATATCATCCGTTGGCCCATTTATTTCTGACCGATAAAGTGGATAGTTTGGAATCTGGATAATCCTATATGGGTATTCGGTTCTGTTGCGCCCATTTGGCTATGGGTCGAGTTATATGCTCGGCCCTAGCGTGCGGACGTGGGCCGCGTAGAAGTGCGAGCGCGTCGCGGAGATTGGCCGCCGCGGGCCCCCCTCGGTCCAGCCCCCCTGCGCGGTCCAACCCGCCCGCACGCTCCGCCGCCGCCGCCTGCGCACAGCCGCACACTGCGCCTCGCAAACCTTCCCACATCTCAGGTCCCCCATCTAGTCTGAAGAAAAGATTGGGTTTTTTAAATTCTTTTATTAGGACTTTCGTTTATTTGGGGAAAAACGAGCGGTCGCAGACATTTAAAGACTAACAATGCCCATAGACATCCGTATAACAGTTGCCATCTTTTTCTACTTCCATAGAATGGACCATCAGAGTCACACGAAATATAGCTAATAAACCACATGGTAGTATAGCTGTCACTTTTCTGACAATGTCAGCCCCAAAAAAGTGCCGAGAAGGCACCTCTCAGCCGCAACAATACAACAATACACTGCTAGGTAGAGATACCGATGCTGCCCGACTGTAAATTACGAAGTAATACCTTTACGGGTTCATAGGTGCCTCCATATACCTGTCGAGCATGTGGAACGCCTTGGCCGCAACGAGAAACTGACCCATGCGGTAGCTGTCGTTGGCCACCAGTTGGAGAAGAGCGAAATTATCTGGAGTGCCCGCTGACTGCAAAGTTTTAAGTACAAATTACATAATCCTATAATTTATATACCCTGCGTTATATATTAATTACATAACCTAAATTATTAGATAAAGTCCTCAAGTCTTAACGTCAAACATAGAGATAATAACTTACGTTTTTTTGTGATGTAATTTGTATTTCACAAAAAATCGACTCAAGTTATTTGACGTTAGATTTGATGACTTTATCTAATAATTTAGGGTGGTCTACCTTGTGCATAAACCCTAAACTGACCTCTATATTCTTATTCCGATAAGAAGACAGTCAGATAAAATTAAAAACAAAACAGTTGCAGCGTCTTCGAGTCTCTCCGACGCATGGTGGACACTGCCGAAACTGTCCACGGGCTCAAAAATCTGAAGTCTCCGAACTTGTGAGAAATCGAGAAAATCCGACTAGTAATTTTTGATCGGACCCAATACTCGCACCCTGGACTTCACGATCTATCCAGGCATGCTTATACTATGTTCATAATTTCTTACTGTATCATGAGCCCATATACCCCCAAAGGTACCAAGATACCTTAAGGCATAACTCCCAAGCGAGTTGAGCTTCTTTGTTCATGACGTGGCAGCGGCACAGACACGCCAGGTACGTGAACGAGCTCGTGATGGCGTCGTCCTGTATCGTGAGCAGACACTCCTCCGCCTCCCGGTACAGGCCCGTCGCTACCTTGGCCTGGGAATAAAGGAAATCACACAGTATAAGAAAAGCTTTAGTAAAATTATGTGTAATGAGAGAATGAGATCAGGGGAAACAACATGGATTGGATTAAAATGGAGTTAAGTAATTTTGTTATTATTAGCATAACTCTTATTAAATGCGAGCAATACTTAACGCCTAGAAAATCCAAATACTCGATGTTTGTAAACGCTATATAATATGTTTTGGTGTATTAAGTTTAAGCGAATGTTACTCATTGCAATAAAACGGAACGGATTTTATTGCGGTTTATTTAATTATTTAGGTAGCCCGACGTTTCATAAACTATACAGCCACCATGGTCACGGGTGGACTGACGGGTTAATAATTAAATAAACCGCAATAAAATCCGTAAAATAGTTTTATTGTAACATTTTATGTGTGTTATTCTTTTTCGCAAAAATTACTAAACGACTTTGAGTGAAATTTGGCACAGATATAACTAATAATTTATTCCGAAAAAAATCATCGTTTATTTGGATTACACTATACGGGGTTCAAGCCTGAGTATGACATATGTAAGTATCTACGTGCATGTTTTGTTATGAAGTATTTCCTTTTAGTTTTCTAATCATAATGATTTTAACAATTCTAACAAACAGGAGCTATCATTGACGAGGAAGAGAGGAGAAAATAATCAAGAAATTACAAGAAATTGAACATTTCCTAGATGCTGCTTCCATGCTGGAATGACTAAAGCAGTATCTTTTGGGAATTTAAGTATGATCACGACACAAAGTTTCTATGGGGGTGAAACCAATCAGATGAAAGAGAAGAAAGATCAGTATTTTCGTTCATTAAAAGATATTTCTCCAACAGTAGAGAGTTAAAGGTAGTCCTCCAACATACAATTGATAATACGACAAAAAATTAAACTTTTCTCTTTTCGCAGTTCTAACAACAAACCTGCGCGTAGTTAAAATTGAAAGTATCGTCGTTGACGAAGAAACTCTTAATGGAGTTGAGGTAGACGAGGACCTCCTCGAACTGCAAAGCGAGAAAGTACGAAGAGGCCATGCACTGCCGCCCGGGGATGGTGTCGCACTCCGACGCAGAACTACCCACCAGGTGGAAGCTCTGCTGCGCAACCTTCATTTGCTCCTCCTGTACACATATTCATAAAATTTTCATTTATTTATTGCATTTGAATTTGGAGTTAACAGTTACCTCGTTGTTCAGGCAACACCTATGCCACGAAAGAAGGGAGCGCTACTTATAGCTTGGGTGTTGAGTAATTTCCAGCGTAGATTACGAGATTACCAGAACGAGTATGCGTTACTCCATTTGCCTGTGCTACGCTACGAGTGAGCGTAACTCCGTTTGCATGTACACTTCTATAAAGGTGGCTCCATTTGCCTGTGCTACGAGTGAGCATACCTTTTCTTACCTCCGCTACAAGTAAAGTGTACATGTGACTTAGCATATTAATAACTGTGAAACAAGTTTTCAATTTCAAGAACTACACGCACGTCACCGGTTTCATTGTATAGCCGTACAGCGACCACAGCTCTGAGGATATAGTGTAGCGGTGACGTGGGCTGCAGCGGCTCTAGGAGAGCTCTCGCCTCAAGCGGCTCGCGATGCCGCAACCTGTAGCCGGCCAGGTTCAGTCGCGCCTCACCCACGACGTCTATTAATTCAGGTAGCACCTGAATGGAATAGTATATAAAAAATATTGCTTGACTCATAATGGTAAAACATTAGATAATGATTAACTTTAAGTAATGACTTCACTTTTGTGACTAATTATGTATTTCTCTTTCTTAAGAAAGAAACACATATTATAGAAATTATCAAAAGCTTAGTACTAAAGCTTATGTTATTGACGGAATATAAATAGATTTAAGATAGATTATAATGAATATATTCCGTATAATAATAAAGAATTTGGTCAAATATTAATCCGTCAATATTTTCTCACCTTCAATGCACCTTCGCCGTTTTTGAACACGACCAAATTGTGTTTCACCAAGTCTTGTCCGAACGTATGCTGGTCGGATGAAATCTGCTTTAGTTCACTTTCTGCTGACTTTCCATTGTAAAGCCTGGGAGTTACAAACTATAAAATAATAATAGTAAAGAAAAAACTTTTACAATAAATTTCTACTCAGTTAATTTTTATTGAAACAATGTAAATTGTAATAATTATGAGACTGAATAGTGTTTTGTTTTTAATGTCTATTCTGTCTCCAATTCGCTGCTAATATCGTTCATCGGGCGACGCCCCGGCAGTTCCCTTCGCAGAGCGGCACTTTCACGCTGAAAAAAAGTACCGCGCTGTTGTTACTTCGCAAATATCTACACTCTACAGTAATGCTTCCTTTCCTTGTGCTTTTCGAGGTTACTGTAACCTCTCTACTACAAAAATATACCAAATTTATTTATAAACATACCAAATTTTCTACTTTTGCAAGAACACGTTAACCGCTTAAGAGAGTAAACGAGTAGTCACTGACATTTTTTGCCTACCCGTCTAGGTTTGGCCGTCATCTACAATGGCAAAGGGGAAAATGAGGAGAGGTATTTGTTGATTATCGCCGCCCATTAGTACCCCGCACTAAAAATATGAACGCGTTACTCATCTGCACCCCAGTGCTTTAATAGACACTTGAGTCTCACAAATTACAAACGCTACGGATTCACCTAACTAAACGAGCAATAGGTGTCGAAATCGGAATTCAACCTCTACTCCAATGGGCTACTTGCACTACTACACACAACCGCACGAAACGCGACAACATACCTGTCAAGGCGGTGTCATGTGAACTAGCGGTACCACGCCGTACTGACCCAATTCCGTTGATACTTGAAATCACTGATGGTTTGACGATAAACATTAATCGTTACTTGAACAAGTTGCAGGCCTTCAGGTTGCCGGCGACGGTGGAGGTGGGGTGCTGCGCGAGGTACACGCCCAGCACCTCCTGCGACACGTCGTAGTAGTCCAGCTTGTAGTAGCACAGCGCCACGTACACGTTGAGGGCCATGTACGTGCTGAAACATCACCACTCCGTTAAGCTACAGCGGAAGCAAACGTGTACTATGAGGTGACGTACATGTACTGGCCTATAAGTAAAAAGAACATACTGGAAGATCACGGAAATGACAGATTTTTTTCGGACATGTAACAACTCTTCGCTTCATCGGTGATGACAGAGGCCTTGTAATTTTTTATGATAGAAATAATATAACATGTCGTCTAGTGGATATCGTTTCGGACTTCCATTCTGATAGTCCAGCTTCCAACCCCGGCGTCACCATTTGGTTTTCTAACTTAAGTACATTTTTTGAGTACTCCTGAGGTCAAGGTAAACATCGTAAGGAAACTCGGATTCATGTATTCAAATTCGACCTAATCTAGAATTGGGGCTGGTTTCCCTTATGAGTTTGTAGAGGTCAGGAGACGCAGCCGCTGTAGGTAGCCGATCCCGTTATCTCCATCTGATGACTGATAAGAAGGAAACATGTAAATAAGAATATTTAGTCAAAGTTATTGGAATTGTGTCGAATAAATTTATAAACTTATAGAATATTGCCGCTCGATTGTTGCTCGTTCTTGCCATAAGTATTGTAACAAAGGAAAAAAATATTTTCAATGGCACATAACATTTATTGATTTACAGTGTGTTATTTTAATACAGAAATATAAAACTATTGAAAATATAAAGAGCGCTTATTCGGAGTGGTCACCATGGGCTGAAAACAGTCCTTTAAACGTCGAGGCCAGTCCTTTAAACGTGGAAGCACGCACTCTTACAATGGGGAAATTCTTCACTGCCAATCGTTTGGATTGTTTTAGGGGCATCAAATTATCATGGCGTTTAGAGTAATCTGTACTCTCTAAAATTGACTGTAAATCATAATCCAGCGGATTAAGATCGGGACTAGAAGACGGCCAGTCTTCAGCTCTGATGAAGTTCTGAGACGTTCGCTTCCAACCAAGCCTGCGTGGTCCGAGCTTTATGACTCGGTGCCGAGTCTTGCTAGCAGGACCATACTTGGTTATTGAACATTGATCAACACATTAAGGGGCTTAAGGACCTTCTCAAGAATTATATCTTGGTACACTTGTGCCGATGTTTTGATACCTTTTTCACAAAAATATGACTCAGTCACTCCTTCATAGCTAACAAACCACCAAACCATCTCTGAAGTCGGATACTGCCGACATTGTCAATTTGGTTTTTAAAATGTCGCTCTATTGTAAAAAAAAAATCTCATCAGTAAACAAAATTTTCTGTGACCTCCCTTTGCTTCAGTAGTTGTTTCGATTTTACCACCCTATTCATCTTTAATTTATCAGAAAAGAAATGACCAGTCCATCTCCTATGTGCTGCAAGTCCGAAGTTACCTCTTAAAATACGCGACATGTTTCTGGGTGCTATCTTCATTTCTAAATCTTTTGCGATCGAACAGGATTTCTTTGAATTATTTCCCTTACTTTGACCACCTTTTTCGTCCGAACACTAAGTGGAGGGCCAAATCTTTCTCCGTCAGAAACAGAGTTTTAAAAATTGCATTTGGCTCCATACCTACTTTGTGTAATGCAATTACAGCGATTCTGTTCGCTTTATCACCCACTCTATTGTAATGTCGCAGAATATTGTACAATGTACTGGCGCCAAAATGACAGATTCCAAATTCAAATGTAACATATTTTCATTTTTAATTACAACAATACTTATGGCCAGACTACCTAAATAATGATAATCCTGCAGTATCTAATCTATCTACATATTTGTTGTCCATACCTATTTTACTTGTAGGGCCAATTACAACAAAAAAATTAGTATCCAATTTAACTCAATCCTTCTAAATACTTATTCTTTCTTCTAAATACTTCTAAAAACCTGTAAAAACAATATATGTAGTTGTTTTTCGCGCTATGTTTCTAACTGGCCCTTGAGTAGGGCCCTAGTAAACTATTCAAGTCACTCACATACAATCGTTATTAGTAGCAGACGTAGAAGCGAAGTAAATTACTACTTTTTCTAAGTAAACATGTACGTAGTACTTATTTTTGGTAGTGTCATATGTTACACGTCAAGCATAAAAAATATTAAAATGACTATCTAATAATTAAATAAAGTTTTGCAATTTTTTTTTATTATATTAGATACCTAGGAACATGAGCCAGGACTTGTATCCAGTTTAATTCATCGTCCTCATACCGTTTGTAGCTGGAAAAGTTTTAATTATAAGTTATTGCTACTGGTGGTGAATAGCTGTTAATAGTTCAAGAGCCAAGTGTAAGTATGCTACGTTCACATAGCATGAAATAAAAATATAATTTTATAAATAAGTAGCTTATGTGAATATCAAGGCCCAACAAAATGTACAGTATAATCTTCATCGGGAATCGTTCTATCTATTGGTGAAAGCCGCATGACTCGCAGATTTTGTGGAAATCGATCACATACACACAGACTAATCTTGGGGGCTTTGTTTAGTAATATGTATGAATATACAATTATAAATAGGGCCAGTGTTTCGGCCAGTAGCAGGTTGACCAATTGATTAGTAGACCGAGTGTAAACTGTTTTAATTTCAAATTTTATATTGTTAATAAGCTCACAAATCCTATATCCAAACCGGACGGTTGGTTATTATTAGATAGACAAAGGATATGATAGCATTTGTGAGCTTATTAAAAATATAAAGTTTGAAATTAATGAAGGTTTGAAAAAACTACGACGCACTTCGCGATATGGAAGATTGTGCCCTTCTTTCTTGTGATTGTGATTCTTGAGAGACCACTAGCAAGCTTCCAGATTGTCTAGATGATATAACAATGGCTTACCGTCTGTCCAGCAGAAGTTTCTTATACACGTCTATCGCCTCCTGGTAGTGCGCGCGCAGGTAGTGGACGGACGCGAGGCTGAGCTGGTCCTCGGGCACGTCTCGGAGGTTGGCGTGCGCCTTCATCAGCCCTTCCTCGTCGCTGAGCTTGTGCGCCAGGTGGAATTGTAGACGATGCTGGAACAATTTTTTTATAGCATAGGACGACAAACGAGAAAACAGAGTCATATATTTACTACCGGCTACTCGCAAGCCTGACGATACACGATAGCGCAGTAACGAGAGTAACGATCAGATTTAGCAAGAGGTAGGCACGACCGCGGAGCTCTTCGGTCGTGCCCTATTTGGCAGCAGAACGTCAATGACACTACTTCATACAAACAATTGTGGTATATTTTCGCATTGTCCTCACAAGATTTTTTTACGACCGTCCTTTGTTTCCCCGGGAAATACATTTACGCACGGCCACCAGCTCACGGTGGAATCCGATGAGTGTGTGAGAACTGAATACTCAGGAAAAAATGCATGAGTCCCACGGATGAACTGAATACTCACTGAGACCACACAGGTGTCATCGGCCATAAAACTTCTATAATACGCAATTTATGACGCTGTCCAACGTATGTCAAGACGTTCATTTATTATGTGCCTTTAAAAATATTTTACCGTGAAGTTGTGCAGAAAGTCAAATGATATTTTCATGATTATCGTATTTCGATATCTGGGCGATCATTAGTAATCATTATTCCATAAGCTTTTACAATCAGAATGCTATTCTTTAGCAACCTATGGTTTCTTCTACAATTTCTCACCACTTTTGGTTTATTTGTAAGGTCTATTTATCGCCCATAACAACAGGCACTAGCATAAATAAACATAAACATTAGTATAAAAGCCCATAATAATAAACAAAGGTTTGAACATGAATTACCTTTAATGGAGATTTGGGTGCTTTTTCTACGGCCTCTTGAGACTCCGTGTACATACCTTGAAATTAATATATAAAAAGTACATTAAAAAATACAATAAATCAGACCAGTGTCATTGAACGTTAATCCAAATGGAATATAGCCTATATTGTAGTCGGCGAGCCCCACAGATCTCGCCCAGGGACGGAGAGGGCGCGTAATTGAGTTTCTCCGCATCAATAAAATACTAGCACTACACCGCGATTTTACCCGAGCAACTCCGGTCCTATTAGACTTAGCGTCATGGTATATAGTATAGCCTTTCCCAATTAATGTACTATTCAACACAAAAAATATATTTTTAATTTGGGCTAGTAGTTAGAGATAGAGTAGAGATTAGCGCGTTCATATAAACAGACTGTTATAACTAGCAGTCCTCGCGGCTTCACCCTCGTCTTTCACCAAAGGTGAGGGCGGGACGTTCGTATCGGGCGGGAGTTATGATTGTTTCTCGCAGCTAACCCCTGCACTTAGCACACGGCGCTACAGTTACGTACCTAAGTAGAAATAGCACACGGCAAGATCCAACTCTATGGTGTCCGTTATCCTCGAGTCTACGTTGTCTCTGGTTTTAACATCGATGTATATATCAAGCGCGCGTCTGTACTCAGCCAGATGGAACCAGCACCACGCCGTCCACACCTTCAGCCACACGTCACTGTTGCCATCGTTAGAGAGGAACTGCAACAAGTATCAGTCACCAATGGGATAACCATAGAGATAATATAGATAAGGGTAACATAGACAGTTATATGACGGCAAATTGCCGGCTTGGCGAATGAAGAAAGTAGATGATAAAGCAGTACTATCTTTGTCTATCAAACCTGTCATGCGAATTGCGCAGAAAGAAATAAATAAGAAAAAAGAAAGAGCTTAAACTACAGATATCGGAGAAATTAAACCACAGATATCAGAGTCTTGGCACTACTACGTTTTTACGCTTTGGGTATGGAACTTCAAAAACCTAACATTTACCTCTAACATTGTGATTGCCCCAACATAATCACGTTTTAGAAGAAAGTCCTCGAGTTCAGGAAATCCTTTCTTAGCTGAGCTGCTGCCGGAGCGGCTGTCGCTGGCGGGCTTGGAGCGGCTTAGGATCTGTGGGGCATACAAAAGTGTCTGTTATCATTCATTTAAAAAATCAAGCTCCGGGTATTGTGAACACTGCGACACTGGAAAACTTTCTGAACTCGATATTGTGAGCGATGTGGATCTAAAAGATATCTCGCTGTAACGAATCAGACTCAGAATAGTGGAAATGCACTGTGCTAAAGCAAATCTCTTTTTTCCCTTCAAATCTGGAGTAGATTTGAAGGTGTTGAAAAAGTGGTCAGTTAGACCTCTAACGATCTGAAATAACATTACCGCCTTGCGTCAGGTGACTCATTGGCACGGGAATGGACGATGAAGTCACAAATGGATTACACTTTTTAAATATCTGTCTAGTGTCTATATAATATCAAATTCTGATTCAATTAAAAGCATTTCCTTCCAAAATCACAAATAATTGATTAATTGAAAATTTAAATTGTAAAACCATTTGTAAACTTATATCTTACCATTTTTTAACAAATAAAATATGTTTTTAGTCTAAATGTAAATAACAATAAACTTATTTAATGTATTTCGCTACAGTAACTCTTTATTTTTTCGTGTTCAGGTGACGTATTTGTTGTCATGACGGTTTCTATGGTAATCTGTCACTAAACTCCCCACAACAAGTCACTGCTGATAAGCCCTATTTTCTACACTAATCATAGATAACGAATACTAGAATGGAGCGAACTCGGTTTTGGCCAGTTGCGGCCTATAAATCTAGTTTGGGCTGCATTTTCGTCAAAGACAGGCCGTAGCTTTCAGCATTACTCTTAATAGACCTAACCTAATTAAATAGCTATAACATCAGTAATTTACTAATAAATTACATACCTAATGAGTAAAAATGTCCAACAGTGAAATAGAGTCTAGTCTAGTTTGTTACATATATTAGAATTTTAAAATGTGAACACGTCAGTGTCGGTTTCGGTTGAAATTTGGACCCAGGTCTCGGTTTCGGTCTCAGCTGAAAAACCAGTTTCGGTTAGTCTCTAACGAATACATGATTCCTAACTTGTTTTGGACTAAAGCGTTAGGGCTGTCCAAAACCAAGTATTTACATAATCTCGGCGCATTGAATTAATTATCTTTAGCACATCGTCATCATCATTATTATCAGCCCTTATCGGCTCTCTGCTGGACATATGCCTCTAATAAACGCCAAGATATGTTTTTTAAATTTTGGGGCTACACTACAGAATTTTTCAATTTCTAATAACAGTTTGTGGTGTTACGCCCTTGTTACTTGGAGAGCACGAAAAGCCATCGGTCTTACGCCTGATATCTCTCCAGACGTGCCGGGCGACCATAGAATAGAGGGCGCCCTTGTATATGTGCACACATTTGTGTACTATAATAGAGGGCGCCCTTGTATATGTGCACACACTTGTGTACTATAATATGACTTGCGCAGATAGCTCGTCTCTATAGTGATGGTCACGCATACTAAGACGAAGTCATTGTTAATACTTAGAGGTGTTTGGTTTCGGCCGTTAAAATAACTAACATTCTCACGTAGATAGGCACAAAATAATCTGTCTTTGTGACGCCATTTTCTTCATATTTTCGTTGCCACGACAACGTTTATTAAATCGTTATTGTCAGGTGAATTGTGTTTTCCTGCGCTAATATATTTTATAGTCTTTTTTTTTTCAAAGAATGTCACTCGAAGAATTATTTCCTCGTGACGAGGTCCTGCCCTGTCCCTGTACTGAGGATCCTCCGCCGAGTCCGACGAGGGCGAGCCCCTGCGTCTGTCCCCGGGACGATCATAATATTGTCGTCCACGAGGAGGCTTGTGTTCTTTATAAGAATGAAACGATAGTTTACTCCCAGGTAAGGGTTTTAAAGAATCGACCAGGTGACAAAATTGGCCTGGTAACACTGGGGCATATCTGTGACCATGTGGTCTACATGACAGCACCGCCAAGAGACACTTGTGTGGTCGGGTTTCGTGTGGTTTGTGAGTTTTTCTTTGTTAATAATAATAAACAATAAACATTAACATTTCACTACAACTAAGGTGTGTAATCAAAAAATCATTGGCGTTTAAACGCACACTATATTAGGAAGGGTATTGTTATTACCACTCTTGTACAACAAGTTAAATATTAATTTACCATTTTTGATTATCCGGATGTATATGGGTGATGGTAGTCATACTTATGGAGAAGGGAGGATACGAACAGCTTTTTAGTGACTACTGACGCTTATAGACCGCTATGCGAATGCCTATAAAGCAGTTAGCATGGTCAATTGGATGGCGGGGAGCCGCTGGATGCTAGTGGCTCGTGACCGTGACCTGTAGCGCCCTATGGGCTCCCCCATAGAGCGCCACAGGCCACGGCCACGATGTCCTGCAGTGGACGTCGACCGGCTAATGATGATGATGTTTTTGGCCACGACAAAAAACGACTCTTAGGTAAATAACTGTTATTTGTATGAAATATTAGAAACTCTTACGCTGTGTCGCTTTTTGATCGAATCATGTACGTTCATATGGAGTAAACTCCAGTCGAGTGTCGGAGGCGATACAATGTTTTATATTAACCTTGTTTTAGGAAGAAGAATGTGTCTGTGATCCTCCAGCGAGAACAGAATGCGAGTGCTGCGGCTGCCCCGTCCAGCTGTGCCGGTGCTCTAAGGTCGGCCGCACTGAAGTGGATTACCAAGAGTGAGGCTTCAAAACTATACAACACACTTGCAGGCCCATTGGTGGCTTTTTTTATAGAATGATGGGGCAAACGAGGGAACGGAGCCTTTTCACGACTACCGACGCCCATGAACATCCATGTAATTATTATGCCGACACGTTGTCTTTCGCGCCCCCCCCCCCACTATGGGCCACCGGCCACTCACAAGCCGCATGAAACGCGACACTGGAGATGTCACAAAGGATGACAACGCATCTGCTAAAAAATAATGCGGACTTCTATTTTACACTGTACATAAAGACTGACCGGGGCAAGTGGCAATAAAAAATTCACGGTCTTTAATCTAAATAATATGGGCTGTATTAGATGGGGGTAATTTCATGAAAATTGGTCCAATGGTTACGGAGATTAGTCCGGACGAACACCCATCACGCCATAGCCAAGTCGGCGAGCCCAGGAGAGCGGAGTGTCAGACAGGCATGTTGCGAAGCGAATTGAACCGAGGGCGATCTTTGCACCCCTCTTATAAGAAGAGGGGGTTTAAAGATCAGGAGGAGGAATCGCTCCCGGTACCCCTCTTATAATAAGAGGGGACCTAAGAGCAACAGGAGGCGGCGCTTTTGCGCACGGGGCAAGGGGCGAGGATGGGAACCTCCATCCATTGTGCTGTCCCAAAGTCGGTGGGGTTGTCCTGTGGTGCTGGGACACTTCATCTGTGGAGGTGGAGTTGGTACCTTATGGGGCTGAGTAGCTGTCGAGGTGCCCTGGTGATTGTTGTTCCGGGGCACCTCACCACGGGCGGCACTGATGGCACTCGCAGTGGTTTTTGTGTTCACAAAAAAAGGCTACTTTTATTATAAGAGCACAATTTAGAACATTGGTAGTGCATTGCGGACAAATCGGGATTACCGGGGAGGGATACATCCGTAGCTGGTAAGCGCTATGTAAGAATCCGATGGCCTACTGGGGGAATGGGTGCGGATGGTGAGCGGTGACTACGCGAAGAAAAGACAGCTAGAAGAACAGATATATCTGTTAGCGTTAAGAGTGCAGTGACGTCAATCTTTAATACGCACAGGGTTTAACGGTTTCAGATGGCGCAGCAAGCGGAACATGGGCGACATGCCCGCCGTGCTGGAGTCCACGCACCCGCTCATGAACCGCTTCCAGGAGACCCTCAAAAGTTTTCTGGAAAAAGAAAACGCTATCGCCCAGGAAGAGATTCTCAACTTGGTTCGTTATACGCCACTGGATTTGTCTATGTGTGCATGTCAACTCTGTGTTGTCTAACTCTAGAGTGTGTTTGAATGATTTCGTTTTGCAAAAAGTAGGGAAACTATTAGTAAATTATTTCTAACGTCCATAGACATCAACATATTAAGCGGATGCGTTTCGATTCTCAGTGATTTGAGACTTCCTAATATGGAAAATATAATCAAGAAAGTTAAGCCTTCAAGACAAATAATAACGTAAATTTGCAACTACTTATGAACAACGATAATAATCTGAGGTAGGGTAACTTCCACTGTAGGGGCTCAGGTAGTGGGTGTTCGGTTTGAGTTCTACTCAAAATAAAATATAAAATAATTTTTAAATGACGCCGTAATTGTTACTGTAATATTTTGAGCAAGAGATTATGCTTACACAAAAATTCTGTTCTTCTATTTACGTGGATTGGCACTGACTGAGTCAGCGGGAAAGCATTCCTTCACATGTTCATCTGTTTACAGTGAAAGTTATGCGATCTTTTCCCACCGAAAGATGTGTCGCCAGGATCGACATCCCAATAGATGTTGGCAATCTCTTTGATGAAACCTTCGCAGACCGAAGCAAAAACTGCCATGGAACCCCGTTAATGTTTGAATAATATGAAAATACAAGGAATGTGTGTATTGCCCTCCCCAGACAAAGCGAGCGACATTCGAGATTGCAATGCCTCAACCAAATGTTGAGTTTTTCGTAAACGTTTTGATGTACCTAAGAATTTATCATTAGTATCTACCAAATGTCTCTTTCAGCGCGAGGAATTGCGCCTGAGTAAGCAGCAGTATGACAAAGATCTCGAAACCATATACAAGAGTGATCATGACACTAACGCGCAGAGGGTGAGGGACACATTATTTAACTTGTATATAGGGGATTAAACGAGAAAATTTCTACTACTACAATGCTGACAGGGGAGAAGGAAAGTAGGGCGATACGCCTCCGTATTTTATTGATAGCCAAGGGCGTCCGTAGTCATCATAAAGCTCAGACTGTTCGTTTGCCATGCAATAATAAAGAACGTTGTTCTTACCAAAGTAAATATTTGTGATCTAGTGCTAGTGCGTCATTCTACCAATACCGTCCAACTAAGCCTCGATTCATACTGAGATGGCAGCGAGCAATTTACATTGAAATATAATTGTAAAGTTTATCTTCATTGCTATAACACAAAGTGACCATTGAGAAACTTAAAAAGGTAGCGGCGGCCGCCCGCGGTGCTACGAGCACTAAACGACTCCTGTCTTTGCAAGTTCCATGTGAATTGATCAATTGCATCATATTTCCACCACTACCCCATGTTCTTAGGTATGGACATTATAGACTCACCAGAAATTTGGTTTACAAACTACGAGAGATCAGATTCATTATCGGAATGAATTTTCTCTCCTCGAGTTTCAAAACGCAAAGATTTCAAAGTTACATTTCAAAGCAGGTGTTGATAGAAGAGTACGAGGCTACGTTGGCTAAGAGTGCGTCGGACCGAGCGAAAGCCGAGCAGAGAGCGCGGGAAGCGCAGGAGAAGTACAAGCGAGCGCAGGAGAGGCTGGATGAGAATATTGTGGCTGGTAACAATCTTGCTTTTAGGATAGTGGCAGTTGGAGATATTTGGTAATTGCCTGATGCATCAACATCCACGTGGTTGTGCGGGTTCGTTGCCCTTTTCACGCCATCTTGTAACGCACATAAACTGCACGATACTTGATAACGAAGGCACTCCTACATCACCTTATGGTATTAGTATATGTGGTACCTCCCCATGCCAGTGCGATTCGGTTGCACGCACTTGTTACTTAAATGTTTTCTCTCTTTCTCTTGTTCAGAACGCGAAGCGACAGAGGAGGTGGAGGCCCTGACGGCGCTTTGCCGACAGTTAGAGGAGTGGCGCGAGGAAACAGAGTCAGAGCTGGCAGTCAGCCGCCGCGTGTCTGACAAGATGGCCGTCGAGAAGAGAGCGCTGGCTGAAGAGAAGAGACAGCTGGTGAGTGGTGACTTCTAATAGGGGCTGCAGTAGGAAGAGTGACCTTCGCATAAACGAAGTGATGGTTGTCAAGTAGAGAGCGCAGCATCAATTCGAGAAGAGGGGACTGGTGTGGCGTCTCCCAAGAATGACTACACTGTCGATGTAGCGGTTGGAGACGGAGAGGGATGCTTATACCTTTTCGTCGCCAACTGCCAACTCTTTCAACAGTCTTGTATGCCAACTCGCGAGGGGCATAAAAGATACCAAGAGATGTCGCTGTCTGGCCGCTCGCTGACCGCTGGCTGGCTGATAAGAAGGGACAACTGGTGATTGGCATGGCTACATGCAGTAGCCGGCACAGATAAGGGTGTACCAGCTTATCCCTCCATCAACCCAAGGCGTTACTATCCACCCATGGTTTTACGGAACGATACGCGGCAGTGAATGACCTTTTACATTAGGTGGAGAGAAAGTTGCTGAAATATACCTATTAAAACAAAAAATTGATCGTAAATCAAGACATCAAAAGAAAGCATTTCACAGTTAGGATTTAATTTTTAAAATACTTAATACTCACAAAAAAAAAATTATTCAGGACGTGTTCATATTTGGACTAAGTAATGAAGTCTGGAAATTGGAGTCCAAGTTAGAATTGTTCAAGAAGCAGTTGGAAATTAAGAACGGGGAAATGGAGAAAGTTAACGACAAGGTAATCTTTGTCTTCCTTCATTTTGGCGACCTTTACGTGCATAAAGCCTTAATATTGACCTGGTTTCATGGCTTTTTTGTCACATTTCGTAGTTGTAAGAGTACAGTGACTCATTGGAGGAGATGATGTGAAAGCGGGCAGGCCTTTGCATCAAGACACCGGAAACGGGAGTCGATAGTCTTCAAATCGATACCAGAGACCAAGATTAACATTCCGCAACTTAAATTTGGCCCAATTTTTGTTTTTTATTTCAAAGGGCTACACCAACCATTTAGCGAAGATAAAAATATGCTACCACAAATTTTACTTTCAAAAGTAAAAATATGGTTGCGATATTTTTACTTGATACTAGATTCAAATTTATTATAAGTCAACCGGCTGTCACATAAATTTGCATAGGACACGTGTCAACATTTACTTCATAATGGTGAAACATAAAACAATAAGAACTGATTGAAAAATTATTAATCTGATAGCTTACTGTAACTATATCTAATAATCTGGCATAAAAATGACTAATCTGATGACTTACTGTAACTATATCTAATAACCTGGCATAAAAATGACTAATCTGATGATTTATGTAACTATATCTATTAGCCTGGTATAAAGAATAATCGATAAATTCAGAAAAATGATGGTGTTTAAATTGCTCTGTTACATAAAAAAAACGGGAGCTGTAATGTACAATAAAATATGAACAACGCAGGTGACAGCATATGCTGCGGAATTAGAAGACCTGGAGCTGGATAAAAAACGTCTGGTCAGCTTGTGGAATTCCGTGGTGGTGAACATCAAGCAGAGAGATAAAGTATATGTTTCAGTCAGGGATGACTACAGGTAAATATGATTATACCATACTCGGCTTCGTGGACCCCCACGAATCCATATCCAGAATCCGAATACCAGAATCCGGTAGCCCACTAGGAGCAGTAACGTGATGTAGCACAAGGAATCTGTATAACATCGTCTTGTGTGGATGTTTATGGATTTCGCAAAAAAAAGGCTTCAACTGCTTTAAAAAATAAAAGTTTAAAAAATAAAGGCCACAGTTCTACTAATTCACATAAAATCTAATTAAAAATATGCAACATGAATAGTAAAACACCAGAGATTATTAAGACGCGGTAAGTAATGGTCCAGTGCAATGTAACCAATTCTACTACCATAAAACCTCCACTCGTCTTCATCTTCACTTCCACTGCATAAGTCGAGGTCCGAAAAAATAAAACAAGACGAAAATGTTGCTTCCTTAATAGCAGTCCATGCCGGCTTCGCACGGACACTTCACGAAATATGGCAAAAATTTATTCATGTAAAAAAAATACATAAATTCTAATTTACAATGACAATTTCTGTCGAGACAGCTAGTTGTCAATAATTTCTGCGTCTATAAAAGGATTTAGTTTGATATTTTTTCACACTTTCGTTACGTTCTCGAAGTTATCATAATGATCAAAACGTTTTAGAAAAGGTTATAGCGAATGTTCATCATTGACAATGTAGAATTCTAAAGGTAAAAGAATTTTTCAAATGGCCCAGTAGTTTCGGAACAGACTCAATACAAACAAACAATCAAACATCCAAATGTTTCTTCCTTATAATATTAGAGTAGGTGTGCATAGTAAAGTTCACAGAATTTGGAGTCATTATTTTTGGAAAATATGCGCTCTGACATTGGCAAATCCGATAAGAGAATATGCGCTCTGACATTGGCAAATCCGATAAGAGAATATGCGCTCTGACATTGGCAAAACCGATAAGAATATGTGCAGTGATGATACCTATACGAACTCGCCACGGCGAAAGGTCAAGGACCCCGGGTGCGTCGGCTATACGGATGTGTAGCGGCCGCCCAGGCTTGGTAATATAGGAGGAATTTCAAAGACAAATTAGGTCAAAATTTAGACATCTAATTTCACATATTCTGAATCAGAGATGAATGCGTTCTTCGATTTTGTGTTGCCTTACAAAACACACTTTACTTTGCGTTCATTGTCATCATTATTATTATCATCACGCTCGTCCACTCCTAGACGTCAGTCTCTTGCAATGAACGATAAACGAATCTTCTGCTACTTACATCCTTCCCGGAACGACTACATTACGGAGATCGTCACGACCTTACCACAATAAAAGTGTTAATTTTTTAGGTTACTCTAAGATAGTTTGACCTAAAACGTTCATTTTTTAGGTTACTACAAGATAACTACCGCACACTGTTGAGCAACCTTGAGGTCACGAAGAAGCTTGTTATGGAGGAGATGAACAAGGGAAAGGAGATCGCTATGAACAAGGATAAGATCCTCTATGACGTTGGGAATGCGGAGAAACTTTGTTAGTATTTTTTGTTCCGACCCGTGCCCAAAATTCGGATTCGATTCCTTAGAAATTTCGTGATTTTTAGTAAGAGTTAATCTTATGCTGCATTGCAGTATTTTTTTTCGGACTTCGGAAGCGAAGAGAAGCCCATCCTTGCAATAAAACAGTCCCAAAAATATTCTCAATCTTCCCCCAACTAACCACGACTCCCATGTATACGAATATAACCAGGGGCTATGTAGGAGCTTTATAAATTCTATACACTCAACCGTGAATTATATTTACGTAGTCATCGCTGAGGATTCGAAACGGATTGAATTGGAAACACAAATACAAGACTTAACTGAATCCATAGAGATGACGGAGAGGGATGAGCAGCTGGTCAAGTCGGTGAGTGATATCAGATATCAGCAACTAACTACCTTCATTGAACTGGTGCAGTTATGTGCTCTTTCTTATTTTTATTCGGACTTATCCCGCCGTGTCACGCCACTGGGACTCCTTGGATCCTTGGATCGACAGCAGTCTTCAGAATCATAAAAAAATTCACACTTCATACTCATATTTTTATATGTTAAACTGTTAGAGCTTGAATCTCGGATATTGTATATGTACGAGGGGTGATTGCATCCGAAATGACAAAGAAAAACTTCAATAATCTATTTAAAACACCCAGTTTGATAAAATGTTTTCTCTAACCCCTCAAACGGCGACAATAACTTCATCATTTGATGAAAATCTTCGGCCATCTAACCATTTCTGGAGATTCGGGAATAAGTAAAAGTCGCACGGGGCCAGATCTGGGGAATAGGGGGATGCGGTAACTATTGGAACCACAATTCATGGAGTTTGGCAACTGCAACCCTTGACGAGTGCGTTGTCGTGGTGGAATAAAACTTTCTTTTGCTAAATGGGGCAGTTTCTTTCAGAGTTTTTGTAACAAGCTTTCATAATACTGTCCATTTACTGTTTTTCCTCTTTGCAAATAATCCACTAAAATAATTTCTCGAGCATCCCATAAACAGTCGCCTTCATTTTGCAACAAAATCGTTTTTGCTTTCTTCGGCGCAGATTTTCCGCTCTCTATCCACTGCTTAGATTGTTCTTTTGTATCAGGAGTATGATGTATCCACGTTTCATCTACTGTCACATAACGCCTCAAAAACTCGTTACTATCACGCTTAAACAGTGCCAAACACTCCGACGAATCGTCCACTCGACGCTGTCTTGGTTAATGAATAACGATATCAAATAAAATATATTGAGGTTTCGGCAATGGACTCCTACCACAAATGAATTATGATTTAATAATATAATACATATTTCAGGAGAACCAAACCATGTCGAATATACTGAGGAGTACTGAGAAAGAGATCGATCGTCGCAACGAGATCAAGCTTCAGATAGAAAATGAGATATTGACCAACCTTCAGGAGTGCCTCCTCAACGATAAAGCCGTCGAGGCAATGGCGAATGGTATTAAGAAGATGAGAGAATTGTCCAGAAAACAGGTATATCTATAGCTTGAAATCTTAGGTTATGAAGTCATAAATTCAAAAATACACTTTTGATTTACGAGATCTGTGTTTTTCAATTTTTTTTTAAATAGTTGAATAGAATAAAATTCCTGGCCTTCAATAGTTCTTACATTGTTTACTTTTACTTAAATCACGAAAGGTAAACAATATCAAAAAGGCCATGTGGCACGACAAAGTGAACATTCCACGGTAAGACGCCCATGAACATCCACATAATTATTATACCGTTGCGTTGCCCTCCTTCACAAACGAAACGTGACACTGAAGATGTCACTATACAGCGGTGTTATGTCAGCGAGAGGTACCTACCCGTTCGTGCCGGCCCAACTCCGTTGCATAGGAGGGTGTAGCGTCATGCACTATGCATGGCACTACGTCCTCCTATGCAGCATGGCACTACCTCTGCCTAAAATCGGAAGATCCGTATAAAATGTTGAAATAAACTCTTTCTATTCGATTATCACGATATCCACCAAATGCACAAAAACAATTACAAAAGATCTGTCTACCTGTTTCGGAGGAATTCGACCACAAACAAATGAAATAAGATTTTTAATGTTTTTTTACATTATTGGGGACAAAGCAGTCGCAGCGTTTTGATAACTACGAGCGCCCATAAATATGCGCATAATAGTTATTCAAATACGTTGCCCTCCAGGCCAGTGTATTAATTCCACGATTTTTTATAGTAAGTATAGGGGGACAAACGAGAATCTGAGCAGCTTGAATATGCAGATGCGTAGTCCTCTTTTGCAGACCTCACATGGTCTTCTAGCAACAACCCGTACAAAAAACGACAGAATAGCCGGTATAATGTAAGCAGCGGCCTTCTCGCTTGTGCCGGTTCAATTTAGTTGCAATGCATGGCATTGCCTCTTACTACAATAGATAAGGTTACGCCTTTACATAAATGGTATCTACTTTTATAGGAAATATCCTTGATGACAATGGAAAATCAACACGCAAAGCTAATGCTCGATATTGAGGTGCACAGGAACAAGCAGCAGAGGAATAACACTATGCTAGAAGAGAGTCTAGGCAAGGTGCGGGATAGAGAGAAGGAGATCGACGGACTGGAGGAGAAGTACAATCGGAAGACGCTGGACTTAGCGAAGAAACAGAGAGAACTTGATAGCATCACAAAGAAATATACCGCGCTGAAGGAGTTGTTTGATGTCAGTAATTTCTTTTTTTTCCGGCCTTGACTTGTGCTGTGGAAGAGAAGACTCAATACAGCTGCATCGGATTTCTATAAGTTCCCGTCGGGCAATGAGAGAGAGTTTTTTTAACGCCTATAGCTCATCATTATTATCATGCAGTTGCGTTCCCCTCCTTTCTCCAAGTGACCACCGGCTAGTCATAAACAGCACTAAGGAGTCAACTGAGCGAGAGGTACCTCCTTGGTTGTACTGATCCAATTCATCTACTATGCAGCATGACACACTTCAGATGTGGTCCAGGGGGCCCACAAGCCCCTGTCTCATTTTGTTATTGTGCTACGGTGTTTTGTTATGTCTCTGAGTATCGTGACCTCGTATGCACAAACAAAGCAGGCTTTCGCCCCAGCTTAACAAAGAGGACTCGAGAGCATGTGTTTTTTGACGCGGAGAAACGCATTTACGCGCCTTCATCGGCCCTGGGTCCAGTCGTGCGTGTGTGGGCGCCCTGCGGCACATTACAACATCGAATACCCATAAAACCACCGCGAGTGCCGCCTTCTTTGAGGTTCCCCGGAACTACAAATCATCAGGACGCCTGGACGACTAGTCAATCCGCACCTTACAGGACCGTACAGGACAACCCCACCATATTTGGGACAGTGGAATGTGGTGAGGTTCTCATCCTCGCCCCTTGCACCATGCGCAAATGCCTCTTGTTGCTTTTTTCTCCCCCCCTAGGCCTTGCCCCAAGTTAGCTATCTTCAAACACCACTTGTAGTGTAATGACTTACTCTACACGAAGAAGCCTAGCGAGGAGCTTCTATAGTTTCCAGACGATGAGCCGCTATTCTCTGTGGACGCGCACTTATAGCTGCACTTCATTGTCAGACAAAGTCTCCTCAAGAGCGGCGGATCTTAGACCTGGAGTCGCAGATCAGAGCTCTCCGCGACCGGGCGGAGGGTCTGCAGCAGGAGTGGCTGCGGCTGCAGGGCCACGTGGTGCGGCTGGCGCAGCAGCATCACGATGTTGTAGCTGATCTCAATATCATCGCTAAACGTATACTACTTAAATAACTATTGTCATATTTAAGTAAAGTGTATAATATTCCATATTAGATATGTATAGTCTAGTGTGGGGGAGAATAAGTCCCCGTTCGAACGAGAGCCTTTTTATCTCGAGTTAACAAAGCGTTGAATAGAACATAAGGGCGCCTATACATCTGTTCACGTGTCGAATTAGCGCCGGCGCGTGAATAGGTGGTTGGCCACGAACTATGGCGTTAATAACATGCTTTAAAAAACTCATCGCCGAAAGCATACGTCGAGGCGTGACAAGGCGCCGAGAAGGACTGGCAGGGGCGCTGCGAAGTTCCCTCTGAAAGTGTGGCTAAAAGTATAAATACTTAGTCATTTATGAAAAAAGTAGGATTCTATATAATTTCCACTTTATATCACTAATTATTTCCTGCTGATATGTTAATTTCAATATACTTAATGTGTTAAAATTTGAGAGTGTGTAGGTAATGAATGATGAATGTACCTAAGGAATGTAGGGAAAGCAAAACACTACACATCTTGAATTTGGACACCCGATTCTTCCTTGTAAGGGATCTGGCGTGAAGATGTTGTTATAATTGGTTACACACTAGTATCAATGTTTGTTTGTAGAAATACAAATCTGCGAGCAGAAGAACATGCGCACGCACGCGGAGCAGGAGCGTATCCTGCAGGAGAAGGGGCGCGTGGACCGCTCCCTGCGCGCGCTGAGGGGTCGGCTCGAGGTACTCGAGCGGGAGCGCAAGAACGCCGCGGACTCGCACCAGACAGCGCTAAGGGACCAGCAAGCCCTCACATTCAACTACAGTGCCAACCTCAAGGTGTTACAAACTACAGTTTTATGTATTCTTATATATAAGTAGACGACCGTCTGGCTCAATGTAACATGGTGGTTAATCCGCGTGTTCCGCCAGAGGTCGCAGGTTCAAATCCCGCCTAGGTCATGGATATGTATGTATGTATTATATGCATTTATATAATAAAAATCTTAAATATATTTTCGTTGTAGTACATGTAACACAAGTCCTTATGGTACTGAGCACAGGGCGGGGCTGACGTGGTGTGATAAGTCACAGATATTATTATTATTATAAAAATATGACGAAGCGGACACAAAAGTTTAAGGGAAGTGGTAAATATTTTCGTAAACTAAATATAAGTCGATACCTTTTTTTTTGACGCTCAAGCTCAAGCTCAGATACCTTTTTTTTTTTGACGCGGTGAAACGAATTTACGCGCCTTCACTGGCCCAGGGTGGGTCCAGTGGCGCGTGGGTCTCGCGGCACATCATAGTGTCGAATACCCACAAAAACCACCGCGAATGCCATCAGTGTCGCCCTTGGTGAGGTGCCCCAGAACAACAAATCATCTTGGCACCTTGACGGCTAGTCAACCCCCTAAGGGGCCGACGCCACCTCTACAGATGGGGTTATCTCGCACCTCCTGACAATCTCACTTACTTTGGGACGGTGCAATGGGGTGAGGTTCCCATCCGCGCCCCTTTCCCCGTGCGCAAAAACGCCGCCTTCTTTTGCTCTATTGCCTCCTCCTATTATAAGAGGATACGAAGAGCAAGCCATCTTGCTCTTTAGTTCCCTCTTCTTATAAGACAAAGAGCATCCGCCTCCTCGGTTCAATTGGCTTCGCACAAGGTGTCTGGATTCACCTCAGGCTACGGTCACGACAAGGCTTGAACCGTGGTGGGGAAGCTCAGATACCCAGTCCGCACTTACCATACATATTGCAAAGCAGTCACAAAAGTAGTTGTGATACCACCTCGATGTAAGTACTTCATTTAACCTCAACACACAAACGACACTCAGCTCGTATAAGACGATTAAATCGGCGTGAAACTCAGTGAAATGAAATGAGCATAAGATCTATTCGGTCTTCGTTGCATTTTTTAGGACTCTATTTTGAAGGTTCTTTGCATATTATACTTATGCACGAAATATGCGAGGAGTTTAAGAGCAATTAGAATAAAATTTGGCAGAGATACACAGTGTGGGCTCTGGAATAACATAAAAAAAATAGTTATTTATCCTGAATAAATGAATGGCTGGCGTTCGAGAGGCCAATGTCCAGCAGTGAACAGATAATAATGATAGGAATCGTGATGATGATGAAATGAATAGTTGTATTCGGATACAGTTTACGCGGATGAAAACAAAGGGGCACTTTTTGTTATTAGCTTGTATAAAGTATTAAGTAAAAGATTTGGGAATTTATTTCTGGCGATAACTCTCACACTTTCTACAGTCATTTGAAAAAGATTCTCTATCTTTTTCAAATGACTGTAAATAATTTTAAAACCAGGAAGCGGAAGCTGAAATAATTCAATTAGAAGAGGATATAGAAGAATTTGAAAAGGAGAAAATGAACCTCACTCAAGAACTAGACCGGGTTCAGCGGGAGGCTTTGATCTGGCAGAGAAAGGTAAGAAGCGTACTAAGATTATAAAGCTGTCGAGTTTATTTGTTTAGCTTTATGCGCTAATCTCAGAAACTACTGAGCGAGCCGAGGAAGCTTATGACTTCGCACCAATCACCAGACACCACATTATAACAAATAGGGTAGGGGCGGTCAGCGGCGTGTGCGGTTGCGACATAAATTATGCAGCGGCAACATCGCGCAAGTCATTGGATAGGGTTTAATTGAAAAAAAAATAAAGGTTGCAAATTGATGTCGTAAGTTTACACCAATGTTAGTAATTACAACAAAACTACTTGTACGGATTTTATCTCAGTTCATTTAATTGTTTATCTAGCCCGACGTTTCAGAATGACGAAGAAACGAGTGGATTGAGATGACAGATGTCCAGATGTAACAATTTATTCAACATACCCGAAGAATTGACCGTGGTTGCTGTAAAGTTTCTGAAACGTTGGGCTAGTTAAATAAATAAATAATCAGCGACAAAATTCGTTCAAGTAGTTTGGTTGTAATGAATAATTTATATTCGTGTAATCTTAAGATATCAATTCGCAACAAGTACATCTAATTTCGATAAAACCCCCATAATTTAATTGTAATTAGTTACGTCTGACAGTTTATATAAAGGAGAAAGTTTTCTGGATGTTTTTTAAACCATGACTTTTGACGTTTGATCACCAGAATGACCGTACTGATTTGAATGAAAGTTGTCATGGTGTCAACTTTCATCCAATTTCGATATTTATAAATTTAGAAAACTGCTGTAGATATTTAGATTACTTTAATCCCGAATGAATAGTTCCTATATCACCGTGTATTTGTTAAGTTATAATAAACGTTACTTGTTCCAGAGTATTCTAGCTGTGGATTTAAAGAAGAATATAAACGACGCGAAATCGGCAGCTGGTGAAATAGGACAAATGAGATCCGAGATACATCGAATGGAAGTGAGTATACAGAAGCCTAACCTTGTAAGTTACGGTGTTTGAGGTAAGGATTCAGAGGTACGGCTTCTTAGTTACGGCTTCTCAGGTAAGGCTTCTGAGGAACGGCTTCAGAGCCTGATATCTTATCTTCCGAGGTAAGGCCTCCAAGGTACGGATTCTGAGGTAGGGCTTCTGAGGTGCGGCTTCTAATGTAGGGTTTCTGAGGTACGGCTTCTAAGATAATGTAAGGACTGAGGATCTAAGGTGGAGGCTTTGACGTCTACCAGAATGTGGATGTAATTATTATAACCAGGATAAAATGAATTGATTTTTATTTTTTAGTGTAACATTTAGTGTAAGTATGATATTTTGTTTCGTAGTGCAACATTATGTGTGGTACTTCCATTGAGTACATCTGGACGGATTAAGAGAGGCCTCCGCTATCCTATATTTAGTCGGACTTGGCCAGTCTCGACAGTGATAACTTGTTATGGTCCTTTGATAAATGCATAGTTGGGGAGCCCCAGAGAAATAAAAAATACTAAGGATGAAATCCCCCTTTATTTGGGACCTGAACTTATGCTGTGGAAGCAAAGAGAAGCTCAATACGGCTTCATCGGATTGCGCTATATATCACTCCATTGAACTTACATTGTACGAACTAGTACCTATCTCTTGCTCCCAAAAAAAAAGCGTTGTGTAGAAGTGCTATGTGGTCACATTTTTTGAGTGTTTATGGGCTTCGGATTGCGATCAAGTAATGTGATTGTTGGTTTCCCTCCTATGCTATCCCAAATACCTTCTATTCTATGAAAAATACATCGGTGTGTGCATGGAATAAATTTATTCTGTAATTGATCGTTGTTGTATGTTGTTTCACTCGGTCATCTGTAATTCAGGTTCGTAGAGAACAACTTCGCAAAACCAGCGAGAAGCTGGCGGAGGACTTGTCGCTCTACGTGACCCGGCGGGAGACGGCCATCGAGAAGAACCGAGCCGCGGCAGCCCTGGAGAAGGCGCACGGCACTCCGGCGCAGACGCCGCAGTCCACGTATCGCCACAAGCTGCGCTTGGCCAGGGCAGACGTAGCCAGGGTTACCAAGGTAAGGGCTGTCACCGCATTGCGGCGGGGTTGGTCCTCCGGTACAGACGGTACCCATAAGGATCAGTAGGAGGTCAGCCCTGCTGCACTGCAGCCGAATTGAAACTCTTCGGAGCTGCGTTCGTTTTTTGAGCAGCCGGTGACCCACTGGATGGGAGGAGTAAAGAGGGGGCAACGCATCGGCATAGTAATTGTGCTGATGTTCATGGATGGGCGTCGGTAGTCGGAAAAAGACTTCGAGGCTCGTTTGCACCCTTATACCACAAGAAAGGGATTTTGTTATTGATCTATAAAACCCTAAGAATGAACTAAGTGCGATTCGACCTCGTATCCTGAGAGTACCCGTACAAAGGGGAAGTACGACCGGTTGACAAACTTATACTTGGCGCCCGGTGCCTCTCAGTTAGATTGAAAAGCACTGCAAATATATCTTTGTATATGAGATATAAAATAAAATAAAATTAATTGATTTTTCGGTTTTAGCTTCAAAATAACAATTTTCAGATTTATTTATTTCCGTGTTCTACTGTTCTTCTTATATCTTGCCATAATTCATGACTCTGGGAATGTTAACGGAAAGTACAATATGTTTGATTTCCATAAGGTCGACAAAATGTACGATTTAATACATTGCTGTAGCTTTGATTGACCTCATCATCATCATTATCAGCCCTTATCGGTCCACTGCTGGACATCGGCCTCTCCCAATGAACGCCAAGACGATCGATGTCCTGCTACTCGCATACATTGCGTACCGGCTACTGCAAGATCGTCTTTGATTGACCTATGATTTATTTCTATGCTTCAAGTTTAGATCATTAACTATCGCAGGCATATATACATATGCGGGGTTCATTACTTAACATGGCTTACAATTTCAGCCGTAATCTACGCGTTCCGAAGAAGAGGGTTGACATACTTCAAGGGATCCGGTTTTGTAGATATAGAATCCACCTCGCAATACTAATACTACCCAATTGTTAAATTAACTAAACGTGTGATAATAGTACAGATAAAGGGAAAGGTCCCAAAATTTATAAAATACAGCTATACTACCAGGCCACCGCCAGATTGAGAGAGAAATACAAGATTGTTTTCCACTTCTACAAATACGATTGAAATTAAATATTTTTCTCTCAGAAACTCTTAGTAGTTTTTTTAGCCTTGCATGTTCCCAGGATCTTGCTGACGCAAAGGCCCACATGGAGCAGCTGTCGCGCGAGCAGGAGCGGCTCGGGCGCGACGCGGCCGACACCAGCGCCCTCAACTTGCAGCTGGAGGAGCACATCGCCACACTCATGAGCGAGAGCCGTGAGAACGACAAGCAAAAGCAATGGGTAAAATTAGATATAGTAAGAAGTAAAGGAAATGACATATAGCGTCCTTCTAGCCGAATTTCGGCTACGCCAACCATTTCTATTAAAAACTAGCCAACTGCGCAGTTCGTATTATAGTGCACAAGTGTGGTTGAGACCAGTGCTCCCTCTATGCCAAAATTCTCGTATTCCGATGGGACGCCAATCCGACAGGACGGGGAGAAATCAGGCCTAGGAACGTCAACTTCTTGATAGTTATTAGAAATGAGAATTTCCAACAATACTTTGATCTTTGATCTGACCCGGGCCAGCGGACCATAAGAGGACATCGTAGCCACCACCGGGAAAATGCGGGGCGCACCCGACTGCGAAGATTGGCGTGAAAGAGAAGAGGCCTATACCCAGCAGCTTTTGGCTGATAAGTATGAATTAGTGCTATTGACGCTGCAGTCTAAGAGATCTGCAATGCCGGTTTATCTTCGCTCATATAACAGCGGCGTCAGCTTATGGCTATGCTGGCGCTCTTCATTCGATTTGTGAGAATCAAGTGGCTTATTAAAGGCACTCATTAGAGGCTCTACTTTACCCCAAGTTAAAGAGAGCAAAACATCTGCAGAACCGCTGGTTCCGTGAATAACATAGACGTCATGGAATCTAATTTTTTATTTCATAGTGGGACAAACGATTAACCGGAGCCTTTTAACGACTACCGACTCCCATAGACATCCGCATTTTTTAAGAGATATATATTTTCAAATGGAATAGGGGGCAAACGAGCAATCGAAGCCTTTTCACGGCTACCGACGCCCAGGAATATCCATATAATGGCTGTGCCGATGCGTTGCCCGCCTTGCCTCCCCCCCCAATGGGCCACAGGCTACTCACAAACCGCACGAAACGCGACACTGAAGATATAATTTAATGGCGGTATTATGTGAGCAAGAGGTACCTCCCCGGTCGTGCGGACCTAATTCCGTTGCATGGGAGGATGTAGTGTCATGCACTATACATGACACTACCTCCTCCTGTGCAGCACGGCAACTACCTCTTCCTAAAAACGAGGGGCCAAACGAGCAGGTTGATAGTGACTACCGCCGGCCATAGACATTTGCAAGACTAGGCCTCTTGCAGACGCGTTGCCGCCCTTAAAGGAATAGGTATGCTCTTTTCTTGAAGACCTCTAAGTCGTATTAACGTATCATGCAGATGCGTTACCCGTTTCCATCTCTCCTCCAATGGCCGATGGGCTCCCACCCACAAACCGCACGAAACCCGACAGAATAGTTATCACTTTACGCCGGTATCATCTGAGCGAGAGGTACCTTCCTGGTCGTGCCGGCTCAAGTTGTATCATGACACTACTTCTTAGTAAAAGTAGTCTTTGAAGGCTACTAATTTACATCATTTGTCAATGTTGTTCAGCTACTGGAACGCGTGGTCCGCAGTCAACGTTTAGGAAGCGAATTAGCGAACGCAATCAAACGTCAATCGGTCCGAGTCAAGAAACCCAAGACCACAGTTCTGTCCGACTACGAGAAGGCCAAGGAATTCAATGAGCAACTGAAGCACATTGTCCAGACTTTGTCAAATGAATATCCTTACTTGTGTGACCAGCTGGAAGTCGTCGCCAATACGCTGAATATACATTCCCCTAGTGGCTCTCCTAGACTTACAGAAGAATGTGCTTGTCCAGAGCAGGAAATAGACTGCTCTGGCGATGACTATTATGAATGCGTCCCAGAAAAACTTGAGCAATAAATTATATGATATATTTTTGTAACCCATATAGTTGTGTAATAATATAATTTACATTAAATATTTCATGTTTATTTTATTTATCGTGATTACGTCGCTTACGCTTCTTGTGCACAAAAAACTTTCACTCTCAATAGGTACCTATCACCAATTACGATGAAAGCTAAATTTATTCAAAATTACATTAAGTAACGTTACGGAGAAATAATTTTGTACACATGGGTGATTTTAAGTCTTCTCGAATCGAGAAAAAATTTACACTGTGTCAAAGCGATATAATTATTTTGCGAAGTCGGACTCGTTTCTGAAGGGTTCCGTGCTTAGATGATTTAACACTAAGGGCTGCAAACAAAAAAATGGATCATATATTTTAGACGACCAATTCGACTTTGTTTAAACAGTTTAGAAACGCATAACTGACAAAGTGTTAGCGTTATCAAAAATCATTCCCATACCATTTAAAATGCGCACGATTTGTACACATCTTTTCATGCTGAAGATTTTGAGACGCTGACGATGTCTTTGTATTTTTGTAAATAATTACTGTAATGCAAATTATTATAGTGCTCTTATACATAGATCTCCGTTCTCGTAACTTAATTAAAAAGCCTATACTTTTTCATTACGGTACAGCTTTCCCAGCAAAGAAAAAATAATGGCGAAGTATAGACGTATACTTTATAAAATAACAACGAAAAGTAAACTACTAAAGACGAGGCGGCATGGTCATTCGATCTAAGCCGGGCAGGCTTAGATCGAATGACCATGCCGCTTCGTAAGGATGAATCTTGAATAACAACAAACTTTCCCGGCAAATGTGATATTGACACTTGACAGTTGACAATTGAAATCAAAATACAATTTTGGGCGCGCTACAAAATTCAAAACATGCAAATTCTTAATTTCAAATGTGACTTTTAAAACTTCTGATAATTGAATTTTTTGTTAGGTGTTGTTGTGATAAATTACTATATTTTACATTATAGTCAATAGGAAATAGTGCAAGACACTGGTATAGGTAATGGAGTTGGACACTGTGGACGAGGATATTGATGGTTTAATTCTTAGCGTTCATGTGAAGAACTTTTTTTGCCATGAAAATTTAGAAATCAATTTTAATAAAAATGTGAACTTTATAGTCGGTAGGAATGGAAGTGGAAAAAGTGCTATTCTTTCAGCATTAGTAGTTGGATTAGGTGCCAGAGCATCTGCAACTAATAGAGGAAACAGTTTACATTGTAAGTTCTGAGTTCTACCATTAATAATAAAATTCTAATTATAACATTTATCTATGTAAACATTTGATTTTAGCTTTTATTAGAAAAGGATCCAATTCTGCAACAGTGGAGATTAAAATTAAGAACAGTAGCCCGAAAGCGTTCAAACCTGATATTTATGGTGACTCCATTACAATAATAAGAAATATAAATGCATCAGGAGGTTCCAGTTATAAAGTAAAGTCAGCTCAAGGTAATTTTTATTATTACATATATTAATACAAAATAGGCTAACTGGAGAAAATTGATAATTTGAGGTCTCAATTAAGAGTAAGACTAATGCCAGAAGAGGAGGAAGGATGGGATCACCTTGCATGCCTTTGCATGTTTAATTACACTTTGAATGTGTGTTAGCATAGCTTTCACTTCAAGCTGGTATATAATGACAATATGTATGACCCTGATCTTGGCGGTCAGCATTCATTGTAGGCAGCATATAGTTCGAGCTCTATCTGTTGTGACAGTATTTGCGAGACTATTATACATTTCTTACAAATTAGAATCTATTGTGGAAACTATGTTTTTCCTTTGATAACAAGCTCTGAATTTTGTAGGTGATGTTATTTCAACAAAGTTTGAAGAGGTGAATTCAATTGTCCTAGCTCATGATATACAGGTGGACAATCCTATATCTGTGCTGAATCAAGATGATGCAAGAAGTTTTCATGCCTCCGATGCAAAAAAGAAATATTCTTTGTTTAGGAAGGCCACCAACCTTGACCAAACAGAGAACAATTATGTTAGAGCTTTAGAGAATTGTAATAAAGCTATTGCAATTTGGAATAGGAAAAATGAGGTATTTTATAATTCAGTATATTTCCTGACATGCTCAAAAATACTTCATATCATAGATTGAAACCATATTCAATCTTGCAGGTCAAAAACACAGTATTTTCAATTTACAAAGCTACCATAATTTGTATGTTATATCCTTCAATTGATTACATGTGTTAGATATGTTATAAAATATAGGTAGTTTAAAATTCTAATGTTCATTGTAGTTAAAATTCTGATACTGCTAAACACTGTGCCCACAACTGCAACATCTTTCCTTTCTTTTAAGTTTAAAATAGAAGTTGGCATTCAAACTTTTATATGCAACCTTATAAGAGATCTTAGAAACATACCAAACTATCCCAAAGTTACATGATAACTGGGATATGTACTAAGGAAAAAAAAAGTAGTTGTCAACTCTATACCCTATTGCTGGATAAGAACAAAGTGTAGGTGCAGGTAAGCATAAGCTTCAATGAATATCAAGGATTTTCAACAACGGACAGAATTGAATGACCTAAATGATGATGATAGCAACTACAAAGACACTTTTCATAAAATATACAAATAGTGTCAACAATTATAATTTCCATTTCCATTGTTTAAGTAACTAACACAAGTACTATTATATATTTAAAATATATAATATAGATTTAAGATTTTTAGTATAGAAATACAAATGAAACATAGATAAACATCCACTATATGAGCAGGATTTGAACCTGTGCCTGCTGGCTCAACTAAACTATGCTGCGTGTGTTACGTCCTATGTATCTAGGTATGACCAGTGTGTTGACTATGTCACTGGTGTTCCACAAAATTTGTTAATAATTATAAATATTTACAACTAAAATCTATTACTTAGGCATCCATAGAGTTAGAAAAGGAATACAAAAAGTGGAAAAGTATGCATGATCAGATGCAGTCGAGAGACGAAATAGAAGCTCAGAAGCAAGCACTACAGAATGAATATTACTGGAGTGAAATAGCCGAGTTTGAAAAGGAAACGACATCAATACAAGCCCAGTGTGAAAAACAGAGTGCAAAATGTAAAAAGTTGTCTGACCGACTTAAGTCTATGGAAGAGAACTACGGCAGCAACAGCAATACTATTGAGTAAGTTGGAATTGACAAAAAATTATAGGTTAAAAACAAAAATAACCACAGTTTTCAACGAGACAACGTTAACCAATCAAGTATAATGTAGGCTCACATACTGAGAGTTGAGAATGACGAGTCATATCATTTGGGAATTGAGAATGACCAGTTTTTAAAACTGTGAAAATAAGATTTGCACAAATTTTGCATGATCTTACACATATAAGTTGGTAATGGTTCATTATAACTATAAAGTACAAGTTTTAAGGAGGAGGTAGTGCCATGCATGGTACATGACACTACATCCTCCTATGCAATGGAATTGGGGAGGTACCTCTGACTCACTTGATACCGTCGTAAAGTGACGGCGTCGCCGTCGCGTTTCGTGTGGTTTGTGTGTAGCCGGTGGCCACTAATCATACAAATGTCCATGGGCGTCGGTAGTCTTCAAAAGGCTCCGTTTGTTCGTTTGCATCCTTAGGCCATAAAAAAGTTTTGAATTTTTTTCCTTTCTCTGAATTCTATATTTAATTTATTTCGGCGATTAAATAAGAAATGTATCAGGGGAATTTCATGAATGTAGGAATCTATAGAGTACCATATAGATATTATTGGTTGACGGACAACAAATTGACCCTTAAAGGGCTAAAAATATTTATATTTTTGTAATTATTAAAAATAATGAATTGCAGTTCCTTGAAGCAGAAGCTGCAAGAATCGACAGCAAAGAAAATAGCGTTAGAACAAGAGCTACAGGATGTCGCAGAAGAGACAAGAGGGGCGAAGGAAAATTACAGAAGTGTTCAGCTTTCCTTAGGGAAGCATGTGGACTTGCTCAATAGAGAGAAAAGAAAAGTGGTTGATTTAGAAAGGGAGATAAAAAATATACAGTGAGTCTTCATGTCTCTTCATTTTACTTAAGTTTAGAGATATATATTTTATATGCAATTACTATGCACTACAATTATATGCAATCAGGATTGCATAGGGTGCACACCCTATGCATTCCTATGCACTCTAATGTATTTTCAATCGACTTTCGAATTTTCATGTTAACAATTGACAAAAAAATCTAATTGCATTTTTCATTTCTGTATGTTCCTCAGCTTGCAGAGAAGCCATGGTGATACTATGTAACCTATATTTTAATTTATCATTGAGTGCGCACATCAGATTGTCCAAGTGCCGTTAATGGCGAAGTACTATATTCATGAATAGATGAGATCAGTCACAAAAGTACTTCATTTCCAGGTCGGGCGACGTAGAGTCTCAACGCGAGCAGCTTGAGCGCGTGGAGACAGCGGCGAGGGAGAAAGCGGAGGCGGCACGCGCGCGATACGAAACGGCGCAGCACGAGGCGGAGCAGGCGAGAGCTAACGCCGCGCACGCCGCCGCGCCCGCCGACAGCGCTGTCGCCAGCGCCGCACACCAGCGGGACAAGCTCAGTGAGTAGCTAACAGCGAGAAGCGGTAAACGGTGCAACTAGCTCAGTAAAAGGCCGCGGACGGCAACGATTACCCTGAAGTTCGACTCCGGACTGTGCTACACTCTTATCTATATAACTGATACTATATCGTTCTTAGATATATTTACAAATAACTCACGTAGGTGCGATAACGTTCGATCCAGTTGTTTCACCAGTATACAAGCCGCTGTGTACTCAGTGAGAAGTCATATTTCTGTGTGTTATAGAGCAACTGAAGCAGCAGCTGCGCGAGCTGGAATCGCGCGGCGGCGACTCACTGGCTGTGTACGGCGAGCGCATGGCGCAGCTGTGCGAGCGCGTCGCCGCGGCGGCGCAGCGCGGCGAGTTCTCCGCCCCGCCCCGAGGGCCCATTGGTAGTTCGAGCAATACAACGTCTCCACTCTCCACTGATCTTTATACATGGATGGCTCATACTTTAGTTCGCTATTGACGCTGTTGATGCGTGGAACCGGGATAAAATCAGTAAAAGTAGTTTTATTGAAGTGTGTAACATTCGCGTAAACGATATGAATAAAATGTTGTGCTTATTAGTTGTAGTGTGTAAGAAACACTTTATGATATGAATGCTTTGAAGCTGCACTCTGGATAACGTCCTATTTAGTTATTTCGTCAGTAACTGCTTACGTGCCACATTTTGGTTACTTGTATTAACTATTAGATTTTTATTATAGTTTATATAACCATTAGATTTTTCGGTGCTCTTACACAAAGTAAAAGCAAAATTCACAATAACTGACGCATTTATTTACGGTTCGTGGAATTTAAATCACAATGACGATAAAGTTTCATATAATATATACATGATGTTTTTGTACAGGTCACTACTTGAAAGTGAAGGAGAAACAGTGGGGCGGCGCCCTGGAGCATATACTTGGCGGCTCCATCAAGAACTTCTGCGTCAACACGCCCGAAGACTCTCGCAAGCTGTTCCAGATCATGGAACAGGTAGAAGGCTGGCATAGATTACATACATTTTATACAACACACGATTAGCTTTTTTTATAGCAGAAGGAAGGTAGCCGGAGCTTTTATGTCCATAAACATCTGCATGCAAGTTATTGCTCTCGTTAATTATACACATTCTTAACAAGTATAGGTTTTGTTGACTATCTGTAATAAAATAGATGAAAATTCCAAATGTAATGAACATCAGATTTACCAGTAATAATAATTATTAATATCGTGATACATATATGAATTAGTAATCAATATTACACGAGTACTTATTAACAATTGGTTTAATGTAAGAATTCTTAGTGAACATTTAGTGGTAGACGACTCGTTAATCCATGTGCTATATAAGAGTTATTCGATATGTTTCAGGTGTTCGGTACCGGCCCGAAGCCGGGCGTCACCTGCAGCCAGTTCCTGACGAAGCGTCACGACGTGCGTCGCAGCGCCGCCATCTCGCCCTCGTTCCGCCACGCCCTCGACGCCTTGCAGGTGCCCGATGTGGTGGTTGCCAACTACCTCGTGGACAACCACGGACTGGAGACCATCCTCCTGGTGCCTACTCACGGTCAGTGTAACGGATAAGAGAGAATTAATAATCCTTAATACTTACTATTTCACATTAAGTATATTACATGCATTGGAAGATTTTGCCTCCCAGCTTATAGTTGTGTAAGTTCTTATGCAGATGAAGCGGTCCGGCTCTCTGACTCAGAGGAGAACGTGCCTCGCAACTGCAGCAAGCTGGTGACTCTAGACGGCAGCGAGTACTACCCCGCGCCGAACTACCGCAGCTACGGTGGTGCCGCCCGCCCCGCACGCTTCCTGGCCACTAGCACAGCTGACCGTAAGAAGTACGATCCACAGCTACCAGTGGTGTGGCTAGGCATGAACGAAGCGGTACCGATGTGGAATGTAAAACATGAACACAGCGACCGATATCTGGGAAAGAGGCGGCTTCGCTCATTGCCTTTCACCAAACCATCGCACAGCCTTACATAGCAACCTCAACTTGAGTTAACAAACACTCAACTCTTTTTAATTTTGACAAAAAGAAAAATAAAATATAATTACTAGCTGTACCCCGCTATGTAAAATCTATTCCAAGGGAATTTCGAGATAAAAAATAAAATTGTCGTGTACAAATTGGACTCACTATTTATACTCTAGACAAGTGACAAGAGAGATTGAGGAAGGCGAAGCGAAGTTGAAGTCATTAGAGGCGCAAGCGGAGCGGTTACGAAGCGAGTCGGAGCGGGCGCGGACGGAGGAGCGAACGTGCGCACGCGCGCTGCAAGCGCTACTGCAGGCGAGACATGCTGCAGAGGAGGAGCTGCGGGCCGCTACTGAGGCGCGGGCAGCGCAGCACGCGCCGCATCATGCTGTCCTTGTGAGTGTTGTCTTTTTTTTGCACAGAGAGAAATTTCAGCCATTTGGGGACTACCCGGTACCAACGCCTATTAACATCCGCAAGGCTATCAGCAGTGTCTACCAAAATTATGAAATAGCTACAGAGTAATAATTAAAAAATGAAATTGTCTATAGAAGTCATGTCAAGCCTAGCAGAACTAAAATGTGTTTTTATTATTGGTGGAAATAGACGAATATATTTATCAGAGATAATGTAGGATTCTAATTTTTTTTTTCAAATCGGTCCAGTAGTTTCAGAGAGCATATTTAATATAATCAATCGATCAATCAATCAATCAAATGTTTCTTCTTTATAATATTAGTGTATATGTACTACTAAAATTGTATTAATAAAGTATAAACAAAGCGTTAATTTTATTTTTTGCAAGATAAGAAGCTGTGAAATTTAATTTAATTTCACAGTTTAATTAATTAAAATTCTTAATTAATTAATTAATTAAAATTCTAGTTATGTAAAAAAAATACGAAAAGATTTGCCGAAACCCGGGATTGAACCGGGGACCTTTAGATCTTCAGTCTAACGCTCTCCCAACTGAGCTATTTCGGCGGTGATAGAGTTCTTAAATCATACCATGTGTTTAAACAACTTGTTTTAACCAATACTGATTATTCGCCGCAGCTTTGGCATCAGTAGGTCAATTCTTCTCAACAAACCCTCATTTACCAGTTATTATGTATCAAGTTGCTTAAACTTATTTACTCCTGATTTATTAAAACTTATTGGTATAAAATTGACGATCGGCTGACTAAGTTGGTAACGGGGCGGTTAGTCCGCGTGTTACGCCAGAGGTCGCGGGTTCGATTCCCGTCTAGGTCATGGATGTATGATATATGCATTACGTGTATTTCTTTTATAAAAATCTTAAATATAGAAAATTTCTTAAATTTACAACTATCTTAAATATATTTCAGTTGTCTAGTGCCTGTAACACAAGTTCTGACGGTATCTGAAAGGGGTAGTCCTTTCAGATTGACTATTTTTAATTTTGCATTGCTGCCGAACTCACTCGGCACGACCGGGGAGGAGGGTAAATTAATCTACCTGATTGATTGACCATTGCTCGGAAGTTGTGAGAGCACGAACCGCCGGAACGACACCTTAGTCACTTCACGCCGATTTTATGCATGCGAGAAGTGATCGCGTCGGCCCAGTTCGGCCGCCATGCACACTTACTAATTTTTTATAGGAATATATATGTATCCACATATCCAAGCTTCATAGTGATTTGACACTTACAGATGGACGAGTTGAACTTGACCAAGGAGAAGTTGCGCACGCTGAGCGAGCAGGTAGCTGCGTGCAGCGCGCACGAGCGCGAGTGCGGCGTCCGCCAGCAGGCGTTCGAGACGCGGGCCTCCGGGCTGAAGGCCGAGTATGCGAAAGCTGTCAACGCGTGCAGAACTCTCAATGTACGTACAATATTTTACATTTTTAGGATACGGGACGTATTTGCTCCTATGTAACTAATAGAACTAAATATTGCTTGTGTACATTTAAAAAAAATTATATCATAGATGACCAAACGAGGAATCGTATCCTTCCGCATAAGTTCTTCTCACTAATCGCGCGAAACACGACACAAAATAAGTCAGTTTACATCGGATCATGTGAGCGACGGTCGTGCACTATTCCGCTGCAATGCAGCATGCTGCGTCGTAGCGTCATGACGCTACTAAATATTTTTTTTACTTTATAGAGACATGACTATATCTACGATTTCGACAATATTAGTCTTATGTTTTTTTTACAAAAGATTTACGTTTTTTCATCTTCACTTAGCTAATAACACATGGGCTACCAAGCCGTATCTACTTTTATTCGATTTGATTATCGGGGAATGAATAAATAATGCCCTACCTACGATTGGGTAAATTTTGAACCTTATTTCCAGGAGGAAATAGAGCAGGAGAAGATAAAGCAGGAACAAGGCGTGTCCGAGCGGGACACGTACCGACATCGACTGCAGGAGGATGAGAGGAAACTGGCGGCCGTGCAGGAAATCCTGCGTGGCAAGCAGGCACATGTACAGGAGAAAATAGAGCAGGCCCTGCTACTGTGTCCGCGTGTTGACAGCCCTAGGTACCTACCACGCGGTTCCGAAATAAATTTAATACATTTATTAGTTAGTAAGGTGCACGTGACCGGTTAGAAATGAGCCAACAACTCCTGTGTAAGTGCCAGAAATTTCAGTTCTCCGTATCTTGTGTCCACCAGAGATAAGAACGTCGTGATCGGTTTACTAAAGAAGACTGAGCTAAAGCTGAGCTCTCTGAGCAACACGAACCTGACGCGCGCGCAGGTGGCGGAGAAACTGCTCACCGTCGAGCGCAACTACCGCCGCACCGAGCACACGCTCAGGAAACTGAGCGCGCTCATTGAAGAGGTACGTTGTATACACGCAAGCACACGCATATTCATACGCTCACACCCGCACGCAAATTGTCGCATACGCACATACGTACACGCGTGCGTAGACTGTAGAGGACGCTGAGTGCCCTTAATGATAAGGTTTATTACAAACCACACCGACACACTTGCTAAAGTGACTAATGCACAAGCTTTACGACGAAATCACATCTTTAATGTTTATCCCCCGGTGGTTTCTTAGGGAAAAGTACATACGAAAATAAATATGAGTATGCTGAATGAGTAGACCACATATATGACTGAAGTAAAACTTAATACTAATAACATAGCTTCATTTCATGCACTGCCTGAGAGGAAGAGAGAAAGAAAAAGTGTTCACGCACTGGCTTGCTCAGTGGGCAACATGGCGATTAATCCCCGTGTTACGGACGGATTCTAATCCCGCCTAGGTGATGGATGTTTAATTGTTTATATATGTATTATATTCATTTCTTTATAGAAACTATTAAAAATCGTAGATGTAGAAACTTTCTTAAATTTATGAAATAGATTTCTGTTGTCTTGTACCTGTAACGGGATACCGTACTTAACATAGGGCTATGCTAACATAGTGTGATAAGTCCAAAATCCACAGATTACCTCTCTCTCGCCCCTACGGTAACGTACGAGACGTACTCTCTTTTCTCTTTCTATCTTTATTATCCAGTCTCACCCTCTCAACTTCCGTTGCCCCTTTTTTCCATAAACAGAATACGCATTAACTTAAATTTATGACGTACACAACAGCGTTTTTTTAGCTGGTGAGCTATAGTTACTGTGTGGGTAGTGGGAATTGTTGAACAGCTTTCGATGTGTAATTGCTGCATTGCACCCCGTGTGGTATAGATCAAGAGCACGGCGGACAAGCACCTGAGCTTCTGCCACCGCGTGCAAACGTACGTGGCGCGGCGCGTGCAGCACTGCTTCCAGGCCATACTCACCATCCGCGGCTACTCTGTGAGTCAATTATAATATCGGTTGTGTTCTTGTTCTAATTTTGTTTATGGACCCGTTAACTGTAGAGAATATAATATAGATATGATAAAAATAATTGTAAAAAAGTAAATTTTACTTAAAATTAAGCAGCTTACATCATGAGAATATCATTAAAAATAAATGTATAAGTACATTTAGTCAATATTTTCAATTGTATTTAATCAATAAATTTAAATTAAATAATATATTTTATTTAAATTTATTGATTTAAAATATTGACTACTAACACTGGTTTCGGTATGAAAATGATTCCACCAAGAAATTACTATACATTCCATCAGTTATATTATTGGTATAACTTTTTAATTTGTAATTAAAATCTGTAATTTCTAATTATAATCTGTGTGTTAATCTTATTTTCTAACACCTATGTATTGTGTGCCAGGGTCGCATGGACATCGACCAGGCGCGCGGCTCGCTGGAGCTGGCGTGCGCGGGGCGCGAGGCGGGCGGGCGCGCCGCTAGTACGAGCGCGCTGTCCGGCGGCGAGCGCTCGTACGCCACCGTGGCGTTCATGATGGCGCTGTGGGACTGCGTCGAGCTGCCGTTCTACTTCATGGACGAGTTCGATGTGTTTATGGTATTTGTTCAAACTTCAAACTTTATTATGTTTTAGGGCTCAAAGGTACTAATCTCTCGCTCCTTTTAGTATACTCGTATATACTACGCCTTATCTGGCAGATTTTCAGGTTTAAAAAATAATATCCTTATAGCATTTACTATATTAATGATTATTAAGAGTATATTCTATTACAAAAAAATATTAAGAGGATTTTTGTGGAATTTTAATTAGGTATAAAGTATCTAACAAGCAGACAGCCTTTTAGTGATCATAGAATACAAACTGCCGTAAACATATTTATTTATTTCAATTTTACAGTTCTCTGTAATTACAGCTAAACCCTGGCGTACTTAGAACAAGATTTCTTAATAATTATAATAAGTAGGTACAATAATATTAGTAAGTGTCAACAATGTTTAGATACTTTTTAGTATTATTATACAGAGTCATTGGAACATGACTTCACAATAAAAAGTAGTTTTATTGTAACTAGTAACATTCGCGTAAACTAAAGACATCAATGTGGAGCATGATAATAAATAGAGTGACATTCGTTGTGAACATGTCGACTGCGGGATCTGCAGCTAACAATTTGTTTAGCGTGCTGAGTGCCGAATGAGTCGGTGCGCTCCCGGCAGCGCGCGTGCGCAACCCGTCCACCGCGAACAGCGGCCGAGAGAGCCACAACATATTATGACGCCAGTTGCACAAACATTGTGACCGGGCTGTAGCACACTACCGCCGTATGATTTCACCGGCGTCAGGTGCACAGATGTTGGACGTAGTGCGTACTGTACAGGACAACGTGAACCGCAAGATCGTGATGCAGCTGTTGATCGACCACGCGCTCAAGAACCGCAGCCGCCAGTACGTGTTTCTCACGCCGCAGGACGCCTCCGCGCTCAGCGCTCACCGCCATCTTAGCATACATCTGTGAGTAGACCGTTCTGACTCGAGTCTTGTCTTCCGGTCGTTGAGCAAAAAGATTTCATAAGGTTATCTGCCTTCTCACTCCCGAGTAGGTAAATATAATGCGTTCCGCTCGCACGAGACACTCTCTTAGAGAGAGGTGGTCATGTACCCATGTACAATAACATGTTGACGTAGGAAATTATTTCTGCTCAACGAAATGGAGTGTAAAGTTATGAAGTGTGTCCGATTAAATAGCATTCAACAGCGTATAAATAAATCATTCGACATTGAATATCTTTGTAATGTTTTTTCTTTTCTTTTTCTAGAATGGCGGACCCCCGACCGTAGCAGATTTTAATTACAAATTAAAATTTTACTCTTTGTATTAATATTGTTAGTTACCATTTGTAAGATATATAATTTTATTTTTTGAAATACAAGTTTGAAACAGATTAAATATTGTGTATTATTTATCTGTTGCTATACAACTTGATATACAAAGCTTCGATCGCAGATAAGATCCCAGGCTTAGAAGAAACGGTCACCCCAGAATCAGTCCTAACCTTTGTCAGATGACTCCTTCCAAGCTTCTCCACAAAAACCTTCGACCCGCTATTCTGCTCAGTCGTTTCGCTAACCCGTTGCGTATTTGAGCAGCGAAGGTCTCTGCGTATTGGTTTGTGGATTTGTTTGGAAATAAGCTTGACATCGGCAGACGTAACGTCTTCGTGTGCTCTGCGTTCCCTTATAAGTCCAAGCGTCTCACCTGAGAGTTGAGCTTCCCTGTTCGTATACTTACTCCTACATTATCCTTCACCCACGTCCCGCATGCAACCAATCATGCCATTCATACATGGCCTCATCCATTGCCATTATATTTTCCGACGTATCTAGGGCATCGAACAGGTCTCTCATTTCCAGTTGGAATTTTTTGGTACCTACCGTGGTTCGCCGGAAGTTATGTCGGAGTGATGGCTTTATTAAACGTACATGCTCGCGTCGGAAGCCGATATTCAGAGAGCCTCTAACCAATCGGTGATCACTTCCGGTTTTAAACCTGTTGACCACGGAGACATCCCTAAATATATGCTTTCGGTCCGTCATAATAAAGTCGATGTCGTTCCTTGTCACAGTATCAGGGCACTGTCATGTCCACTTCCTATGGGGCCTCTTCTTAAAATAAGGGTTCATTAAAAAGAGACCCTCTTTCTCTAGGAAGTTTACCAGCATTTTCCCCTGCGATTTCGATTTCGACTCCATGTGGTCTCAGACTCGATTCGACACCATCTCGTACTCCCACTTTGGCATTAACATCCCCCATAACAACATTAAATTGGACCTTACAAGTGTTATGTAAGGCCTTTGAGACATCCTCATAAGTTGTCTCCGCGTCGTCATCTGAATATGTCGAGGTTGGTGCGGATATTCTTATCACTTTGAGGCTGTATCTCTTAGTTAGTTGTAGTAGGAGATACGCCACCCTACCCGACACACTTAGAGATTTCGACGATGTTGCCTAGGAGGGACTTATTCACGAGGAATCCCACGCCGCCTTGTGATGGAGTGTCGCCTTCCTTGAAGTGGAATAAGTGACCTGAGTCATGGTGTCTTCACCTTGTCTTCGGACTTCATATGACCCTAGAACGCGCCATCGGAATTTTCCCAGTTCCACCTCCAGCTCAACTAAGTCGAAGCGTTCGTCCGTTATACGTAGCCAGGTCAAATCGGTGGTAGCGATCCGTAGCCCGGAGATCCTTAGCACCCCGTTACCGTGGCCACAGGACTAGTGGAACTACCGGGAACTAGGGGCCGAAATCTGCTGTTGTCGTCCATTCAATGTAAGTGCTCGTAATTGCTACTTTGAGCAGGCGGATTGGAAATCGAAGATTGGGTTAAAGTACCGGTGCCATTGCTACCTGTCGCCGATCCGATTGATGGTACCGCCATTACTTAGCGCGACCGCCGTTCGGAGCTCCCGTCTACTTCACTGTCACTATGAAGCATTCCCGACACCAAACAACCAGGTCGCTGAGGCCTCCCAGATTCTAAGAAGCTATTGCCCCTTGACTTTTACGTCACCCTGAGCTTGGATTGAGGGTATCCTCATCCCGATACCCTGAACAACGATCCGCGGTGCAAGCCTGACACGACATGTTTCAGGCGATCTTCCGGACGTCAGCTTGAGTGAGATTAGGCTAGCTAGCTCTTGCCCAGCTTAAAGCGGGAAAGGCTCCGGGGCAGGACGGAATTACAGTCGAGATTCTTAGGGCAGAAGGCGAACCTGTGCTACGAGAGCTAAAGAAGATTTTTAATTTTGTCCTTCAGCGGGGCGTAACTTCCAAGGCTAACTTGGAAGTGACGTTGTTTTGTTTTTTAAGAAAGCTGACAAATCAATTCTTCAAAATTACAGACTAATTACACTTCTTGGCCTTTTTACAAGTTACTCACAATAGTCTTGACGAATTGTCTTATCTCGAAGCTTGACGAATTCCAGCCACCGTTGCAGGCTGGGTTTCACAGAGGATTTAGCACCATGGACCGCATTTTCACCCTAAGGCAAGTTGTACAAAAGACACATGAGTACAATCAGCCACTGTGCCTTGCCTTTGTGGACTATAAAAAAGCGTTTCACTCTGTCGAAACCTGGGCTGTTCTGGAAGCTTTACAGCGATGTCAGGTCGATTGGCGATACGTCGAAGTACTGAGAGCATTGTATGACGCTGCTTTTATGTCCGTTCTGATTCCGGGAGGTCAAACAAGGCTAATCCAATTGCAACGAGGAGTGCGACAGGGGGATGTCATTTCTCCAAAACTGTTCAATAATGCTTTGGAGGACGTCTTTAAGACTTTAAACTGGACAGAATGCGGCATAAATGTTAACGACTAACACCTCTCACATCTTCGTTTCGCCGACGATATCGTTGTGTTGGCCGAATCTTTTGACAGCTAGCAGGAATGTTATACAGCCTAAGTGAATCCTCCCGACGTATCGGCTGGATGAACTTGGACAAGATAAAGGTCACAAGAAGACAAGGTTCAACGGACACATTCTCCCTGGGCCGGTACTGCAGAGCTTGAAGACAAAAGTCTTCAACCAACGCGTTCTCCCCGTGATGACCTACGGGGCTGAAACATAACGTCTTAAATTAGGACTGGTCCGCAAGTTTGCGGTAGCTCAACGGGCTATTGAACGTGTTATGTTGGGTGTTTCTCTGTCGGACAGAATTCGTAAAGAAGTCATATGGCAGAGAACTAAGGTATCCGATATCACGCGACGAATAAGCTCGCTTAAGTGGCAATGGGCTGGCCACACACTCAAAAGAGATGAGCCAGTAAGGTTCTGGAGTGGAGGCTGCGTTTAGGAAAAAGAAGTGTTGGTCGACTGTTCACCAGGTGGGTAGATGATCTCCGTGCAGTAGCCGGTCCGGGGTGGATGCGAGTATCCGGGGATCGGTCGTCTTGGCGTTCATTGAGAGAGGCCTATGTCCAGCATTGGACCGATAAGGGCTGATAATGATGTCGATTTATCTGTTGAATACTGTGCAATAAGATATTCCCGCACTGTATTCTATTGGTGCTGCCCGCACTGTGTTTTAGTGATCGTTTAGGAGACGGTCATAGCGTCTCCTACACGCTCCTGTACGTCGGCAACGTAGCAGAACATGTATGGATTCATCTCTGCTCCGCTTGCCTTCTTCTGAAATGTAATTGTCGTAGTAGGCCACGGCTCTCCAGGCCCTATCATTGTCCAGGATCCAATTCCCAACAACAGAAGAGCCAAGACGTGGCGCCGCGCTGTCCATCTAGTGCACACCTCCAGGGAGCGCATAAGCTCATTGAGGACAGATCCGACTCGCCCTGGGCGACTCGTCACAGGTAGTCACTAAAGCTCCCATGTCCAGTGAGTGCCTGTGTCATGCGAAAGGTGGTTTCCGCTTGTTCTTTTCTTCTACTTTACCACTGGTTAGGCCCTTAACTTGCGCCAGCGACATGCGATGTTCCAGTATTTTCACGTTATTGCAGGTTGCATTTTATATTGCTTGATAGAGACCATTCGTCAACTAAATCATATTCAAATAGACTATATCATATTAAATATGATATAGGTTTATTTTAGTGGAGTACAACTTCTTTGGTCAAAGTGGGTAAAGGTACCCTATATGTATGTCACTTTTCATCATTGGTACCTGAAATTGTTAAAATCGGTTCAGTAGTTTTTGCACTAGTATCGAACTACATACATAACTCCACAAAACCTAGGTTGTTAAAACCTATCGGCTGTGCCTTACTTTTGTCGCAAAGATTTTACCTTGCAACAATATTTATAGCAAAACTAGACGTGTGCAGCCCATGCCGTGTACCGTTTATCGAGCACTTTTTAATAATCAGTATTACACTAGTAGTTATGGACCCGAAATACTCTCAATCAACCTAAAGGGGCCCATTTAGTTTAGAATATTATTCGGCATTCTCCCTAAAACCATCGCGAGTACCATCAGTGCCGCCATTGGTGAGGCGCCCCGGAACTACAATTTATCAGGGCACCTCGACGGCTAGTCAGCCCCCTAAGGGACTGACGCCTCCTCCACAGAAGGGTTACTCCGCATCATATGACAGACAGTGGTGCTGTCTGTCATATGATGCGGAGTAGCAACTTTGTGACAGTGCAATGGGGTGAGGTTCCAATTGTCGCCCCTTGTTTCGTGCGCAAAAGCACCTCCTGTTGATCTTTTGTCCTCTCTTCTTATGAGTGGTACAAAGAGCATCGAACTCTTCGATTCAATTGGCTTCGCACAAGGTGTCTCATATCCCCCAGGCCACTGAGCCCCACCGCCACGACAAGGCTTGAATCATGACGTGATACCTTATATACCTACCATAGTGTTTTCAAAGCTATCATTGATGGTATATTCACTAAAAAAACTACGAAATAACAAGAATAATATTTAATGGGAAACAAAACTTCAAATTAACTTTAGTAATACTTAATTATTATGTATTTATTTCTAAAAGTACTTGAGCCTTCCTTGAATGTTAAGTAAAATATAGAACCACTAGGTAACATAAGTACATACATGAGACACCAAACCCGATTAGTGGGGTATGTAACAGATCAGGGGTGGCCAACCAGTCAATTAGGGCTCATAGTAGAGTCGATCGCGTCAAATCAAACACATGGATATATATGAGCTACAACTTTAAGGCTTGTTGCACTGCTGCGCGGGAGACCCGTACCGGCCGGCTCCTGGAACGGAGATACGCGAAGCGCTAGTGCATCGTTTCACAACGACGCGGATAGTTTTGTACTCGACTCGCTCCGGATAGCCTCCGTCCAGCGCAACCTGTACCGCGCCCAGATCCGCCCACAAGTTGCCGCAAGTGCGTCGCTTCTCATTCATTGCTTCACAGCGACGCGGAGCACGAGACATGCGTTATGCGTTAGTCTTCCGCTGACATGCGTATCGTACTGAGTCATCTTTTTAGAGCAATACTGGTGTTACCCACACGGGTTTCTCTTGTGCGGTCGGCCCCGGAGCGAGTGATGCGAAACCAACCTAATTTGTAAGTCGGTACTTAAATTTTAAGAAATATGTCATACCTAGACCTCACAAGGTTTCTTCGACAAAATTTTACTTTACCTGAATCATTTTGGCCACCCCTGATAGATATAATTTAACAGAAACAGAAAGTAACTTGGACCCAATAAATAATGATCATAAGGAGCAACATTGAATTAAAGACAATCTTCTTTAGCCTTTGTTCAAATTCATCGGCTGTATTTCGAATAACTTCAGTTAAATTATTAAAGTTAAATTCAGATTCCGAAGATCTTGTCATATTCAATTTCGGATAATTTGTGTGATTTATAACAAACTTCAATCATCTTGTTTCAGTGAATTCTAATTATGATTATAATTCAAATTATAATCTGACATGTAGTGTTAATAATTACTAGATAACGCATTGATTCAATTCAGATTCAGATAAATTTAGTGAGCACCCAATTTCTTGCAGTTTGGATAAATTCTGACTGAGAACCTTTTACAGTTGTCACATTACATTTCTGACAATTTCTGTTATCCTCCGTGTAAATGCGGCCAACTTCATCTCTGTCTCTCGTCTCATGCGCAGTCAGTCAGAGGTTGCGCTCGTGCGCGGTGCGCTGGTGTCGCAGCCGGTGGTCTGATCGCCCGAACTTCACCCCGCAGTACTTGCACGGGTACTTGCGCTCCTTCGTGTGACTCACCATGTGATTGCGTAGATATCTGCAAAATTATAAACATACCTTTTCTGAAAGGCGCCATTTATTCATTGCAGCCGTAACGGGCCGGCACGATCCGGGAGGTAGCTCAATATCAATGTGAAGTGCCAGCCACGCTATCGCATTACGTTTATTTGGATGTTTATGGTAATTTGTAGTATCTCCTCGCCAGATTCCTAGGTGGCGCGTCACTGTTATTAACTACCGAGCTTCCATCGGCCATTGGATGAGAGGAAGGAATATAACACAGGTGCATATCAATTATGCATCGTCTATGGGCGTCTCATACTGTAAAATATATATCACTACTTCCCGCAGAACTGCTCTGTGCACCATGTCGGTCGCCGTATACTCCTACTCGACAGTTTCCAGCGCAGATGAAACTCATAGTAGCTAACTTGATATGGCTGAAGGTCATGTTGCAGAGGTCGCAGGCGTGCTCCTTGGTCGCGGCGTGCAGTTGTTTGTGGTTCTTGAGCGTGGAGCACGACGAGTAGTATTTGCCGCACTCGTCGCACTTGTACGGCCTCTCCTTAGAGTGGCTTCTAAAGTGGGAGAGGAATGAAAATAACAGTACTGTTCTTTTTAATTCTAAAATATAACGAGAAGTTAACAAAACAGTCTGAAATTATGAAGGTCACTGGCATTAACGGTGAATAATCCTACTCATTATTACTTTTTCCCTCGATTTTCCATTAATTTTTTTGATAAAAATAATGTTATGTATTTATTATAGTATTATATTCCAGTTGACATCTGTACCTGTGCCAAATGTCATCCACATCCTGTCGCTACTTCTGCCTTAAAGAATGACACATGTATGTGATCTTTATGCGTTAGCCCATGGGTAGAGCGATTCCCGAAGGTTTTTGTGTAACATTATTCATGGGCGAACCCGTGGGGGCTCGTGAGTATAATATAAGTAGGACAAATAGAACATACCTGAGATGAACTTGTAGGTGATATTTTTTAAAAAAGCCTTTGGAACAAAATTGACAAAGATGTGACTTTTCCTTCTCATGGACTTGCCGCCTGGAAACGACAATAAAGTACATTTTTTTACAATTTGAGAAAGTAGCGTTTTAACCTTGCTCAGTATAGCTCGATGTAGCTAGTTCGCTGGTATGCGGTGCCAAACTCATCCGCAGACTTCCGCGAGTTCGCCTGGTCATTTTCAGTACGGTCAAAGCTGTACGAATGTGTAGATGTGACGTCACGAGAGTCAAGCGCGTTGTTAAATTCCTAAACTTTAGCAATACTATTATGTCGCGATTCGTGCGGTTTATGTTTCCGGTGACATATTGTACTTAGGGAGGGCGTCATAAGAATATAAATGCCTCCGAACTGTTCGTTTGTTCGATCATAATTTGACAACCGACTACGCTATCGCGGACTTGGTAACGTGGCGGTTAGTCTGCGAGTTACACCAGCAGTCGCGGGTTCGAATCCCGCCTAGGTTATGGACATCCATGTGTATATGTATTATATGTATTTCTATAATAAAAATATTGAATATATTTCCGTTACTCCTGTAACACAAGCCCTCACGTTCTTAGCACAGGTCTAGGCTCACGTGATCATGGATATTATTATTATGTAGGAATGTTACATGTAATGGAAGGCAAATGAGTGACAGATAGGGAGAGTGGAAATGTGAGGCCGAGAGAGACACGGATGTTACGTTTGATACCACAAAGAGTCAAACAGTGTAGTGTGCTCATAACATAATAGTGTCAGTACCCAGATCTGTCTTTCTATCTTTGTCAATATTCCACATTATTATATTAAAAAAACAACTTCAAATATGCTCAACACAAAAAACTTAAGATCAACTGAATTAGTCATAAAACTCCGTGAATAAAGTAATTATTAATAAAGTATGTATTATTAAAGAAGTACACTCACTTATGTAATAGCACAGATTGTTTGTTACGGAACCTTTTATCACATTGATCACAGCTGTAGGGCCTGCTCTTAGTGTGTACCAACAAGTGCAGATCCAGTATTGACTTGGTAAAGAAGCTGCGCTCGCATAAGAGACACTTGAACGGTAGCGGCCCTATTTGATGCACAACTGCTCTGTGCGATTTAAGATACACCACGTCTGAAATACAAATCATTCTGTTGTATAAAACTGTACACTACTAGCAACTAATTACTAAATAATTAAAGGAACTATATATACTGAATCCTAACAAACACAATGAGGTTCTTTGTTTACTACTCAGTTATAAGAAATAGGTTACTGGTGCGTTGCACATCCTTCAATCAATCTCAGTTGGGGTATGAATTGAAGGAGTATCCGGGCCACCTGACCCTCGTAAGACCCTTGAATATTTACAGCCACCTATTATAATTTTCTTTTTGTATAAGCAATAGGTACCGCCTGAAAATTATATTATTACCTCAATATTCTTGGCAAGTTATTATAATGTAACACTAGCTGTAACTAGCAACTTTGTCCATATAGACTACACACGAAGTTGATATTTCTATTGCTTTCGTATTATTCTGGTTCATAAGCTACAACATTGTAAAGGTTCATCAAAATACGTTCAGTAGTTGTGACTAAACAAACATCCAAACTTTTTTAACATTTATGGTTTAGTGCATATACTAAAGCAAAAAAAAAAAATGAACCTTACCTTACCTTTGTTACAGATATCACAATGTTCTTTCAGTCCCAAATGTTTTATTCTGTAGTGACGAGCCCGGCCACTCTTCGCAGCAAAAGTTTTATCGCACAACTTACATTTCAATTTTCTGCGTGCTTCTAGTGGGGTGTGCAGAAGCGAATGTTCTTTTAAATTCTTGACAGTTTTCCCACATTTCTCGCAAATAGATTTTTCACTTTCTTTTGTTGGTTTTTTGTTCAATCTTTTTCTTTTTGATGGCACTACAAGTTTGTTCAAATTTTATTTCTACTTACACTTACTCAAACTGAATTGTTAAATACCATTCAGAACATTAACAACAACAGAAATTAAATTAGTATTGGGCACTATCATGCTTTTGCCATTGTGAAAAGCATTATGTTTAGCAGAAGAGTTTTATTAAGAGGTGCTATGTTGCAACTAAATTTGGCACGCACATCTGGGGTGTTATCTTGCGCCATACTGTCATGTTTTGTGGGGCTCATGGGTAAACAGCAAACTGACAGTGGCATTTGAGAGAGATGGGGTCAAGGTAAACATATGAATAGGAGGAATATTAAAATTCTATATGATCACCAAATAGCTCCACTTTCTCACTGGTCCTACTATGATATAAAAAAGGGCAGATGAATATAATATGGACATGGTGTCTTAAGACAGAACTTAAGGTTTAATAACAGATCTTATTTGTATTAACGGATTTCATTTATTTACTTATTATCGCCAACATACTACAGGCAATTTTGGTTTCTAGAAAATATCTTTTTTTTTACTATGAAGCATGTTTTTATGCACATTTTGGACCTCTTTATATTGAATTAGAAGATACAACTTAGCTTATTGATGAATATAGGTAAGATAGCACAACAATAACTATTAAATGCAGGAAAATAATACGGTTGAAGCATAGGAGAAATTCAATAATTATGCAAGTGTTTGTGGAATCTTTTTTTAATCAAACAATTCAAATATAAAAACAAGCTATCAGATTCATTTGGTGTCTATTCATTTACATCCGCATTCTTAATTACGCAGATATACAGCCCTATAGGCTAGTAACAAACGATGTGATAACATAGTCTTCACTTTTAAGGCTGTATTGTGTAAATGACAGGTACTCCCCAGTTGTGCTGATTCAGCAATACATATGTAGTCGGCACCCCTTAGAATGAAAGCATTTTATCATTATTTTAAATCTAATTAATAAATAAATATTACCATTTTCTTTCACATCCTCTTCTCCAGCATATTCATACTTTATTTTCTTTATTACACTTAATAGTTCCTCATCCGATTGTGTGTCTGCCAGGCTCTCACTTTTCACCTCTATCTCACCTCCTTCATCTTTAACATTTTCTGGCTCTTTTAGACGCTCATAACTATTATCGCCATCACCATCCGATGAGTTCTCACATTTGATATTTATAGTGATGTACGATACTTTTTCTTCCTTGTTTGAATTTCTTAAATATTCGTCACTTTTTAGGGCAAGAAGTTTAAATTTGTAAAATTCTATTATTTTATTATAACATGCTTCACATAACTTATTTATTTTCGATTTTGGCGAAACCTTCAATATATACATGTTTTAATTAAACATTCGGTCAAATAGCGTACGAAACTACACTGCTAATAAAAAAGTGTATACTTACCTCAATATTTAAACAAAATAACATAATTTCAGAATGTGATTTTAATTCTTTTAAATCTTTTGGTAATTGACTAATCTCCTTAGGTTTGTTTTCTATAATAGATAGACAAGTTCTACAAGAAATCATTTTAATTGTTTAACAATAATAGTTCCGCATAAATAATAAAGTAAATTTAAAAAAATATAATTTGTAAACAGCATTCTACAAGTACAACAAAGATGGGTGAGAACTGACAGTGACACTTAACAATTGACAGATATTTCTGTTTGTTGTAAGATTCGTCCTTACGGACAGATTAAGATCGAATGACCATGCTGCCTCGTCTTTAGTAGTTTATTTTTCGTTGTTGTTTTATAAAGTATAGGTGTTTAGTTCGCCATCTTCTCTTTGTCACTTGACAGATATTTCTTAATACAGAGACCTTCACTTTCTTATGATTTATATTCACATAGACGTAATATAGAGAAGGGTCAGTTTATAAAAAAAGATTATTCAACTGCTCATTGAATAACTTAAATATGGCAGCATATTATTTACTTCGTATTGTCACATATATGTATGCTGATACATATTTTTTATTGTCGTTTAGGTTTAAGTGTGTGAAAATATAAAAGAGAAACGTATATTTAATTTGCTATTTTATTAGGTTTATGTTCCTGTAAGATAGCTAAATGTAGTACTGGAAAACGCACGAAGCGTTTTCCAATATAAAGCTGGTGTTTTATTTATTTATATGAGTAAAATGGGGCTATACTTGCGATTAGTTGCTATTAAACATAATATACAAGCGCCTTCGATCAAATACTAGCGCCTTTAGTGTTTTTAATTGGAGCGAAGCTCCTTATCGCGCGTTGCGACGGAGGCTACACCGGAAAGAAAAACACGAAAAGTTGTCACGACATTTTTTGCTAGTGTGATGAGCTACGCGGTGTGTGCATGTTTCTCTGTCTCTCTCTCTCTCTCTCACACATAGAAAGCAAGCCAATGATTTCTATTTTGCTTTGAACAGTGTAGTATGGCGACGATTATTTTTGTTTTTTTAAGATTATACAGGTTTTATGTACATAATAAATAATAAAAAAAATATTACCATTCCGTCAATAATTAATCGAAATGAACTTTGTAACATCCAGGTGATGTCCCTCGACACCTCTCATTAGTTTTTTATTTATTATGCTGGATCTATGTACAAAAAATTACAATGTCAATCCTATCGTACTTTATACTTGTTACCTTAAACTAAAACGCAAATGATAATTTTGCCGCAACTGACAATGAATACTGTCGCTTTCAGATTATTTATGTGTAAATAATGCAACCTTATTTTTAATTTTATCATATAACCTCATTTTAACACAGGACCACATCTGTTGCTGGATATATGCCTCCGCCACCAGTGGCGGCAGATTGTATCTTTACACGCATATACACAGTATCTTACTCAATGACAAGTGATTTTGAGACTCATACTTTTCTTCCACTCTTTCCATGATTACAGTTTCGCGGCAGAGCAAGTCACAACTTCACATCTTTTCAAAAATGCATGGAGTCTAGTATATATACATACCGTATAGGCTGCCTCGTGGTCTAGTGACAAACATGTTTAACCACAGTCATGAGATCCTGGGTCGGACGAGTGTTTTGGAATTTTTCAAATTCTAATAACAGTCCGATGTCATGAAGTTGACAGTGTTACACTATCGTGCCTCGGAGACCTCGTTAAGCTGTCTTTTCTGCGGTCGTGTTGGATTGCCATCACACCGGAACAGAATGTTGGAATAGGGAGTGTACTAGTGCCTGCGTAAGCACTTGTAGCACTATAATATGTGCTGCGCAGTTGGTTAGTCATTATAGGGATGGCCGCCGTGACATTTTTTTTTATTATATACATAACATTGTGTGGCAGTAACATATAGCTCCATTGCTACGAAATGCATATGTAGGAAGGACGGCAATACTTGGAATGGGTGCGGTAGTCGACAAAAGGCTCCGAAAAGAGAAATCGAGATACGTCTGCCTCAAAGATACGCTGTCGCGGTTTACGCCGTGACGGTTCAGGCGGTCCATTAGAAGGGCGGCCATTTATACGGTATTTCAGAATATAATATCACTATAAATAAATGTCTTTAGCATTATAACATAAAGAGGGTGTCATTACAAATGAACGGTAAAATTGTTTGCAATGAAATAAAATACTGCGCTATCTTAATATTTATTTTTATGTAAGAATATTGGATACAAATCGCATTTTCTTAGTATCAAATTGAATGATATGAAATTGTACATAAAACTGAAGCATTGTTAACAACATATCTCGCATATGCATGAGCTTTTTAATATTCTCAATAAAATAGGCAGGCACATTGAACTTAAAAGCTAAAATAAAATATATCTAAAATCCCTCATATCACCTCTTTATTGTGATGTTACATGATAATGTTGCCATCGTATACTGCTTATGTTAGTATTATATATACACCAAGTCCATGAAGTCTTACACAAAAATTTAAGAGCTGCCATTTATAATAATACGTCATGCACAATATCGCTAAAACTTTGAAACTTATGTGAAATAAAAGATGACAAATATATTGCAAAACATCGAAGATTATATTTTACTCAATATACAATACAGTTGTATGCAAGTGTATAACTGCAAGATAAATTCAACATGCAAAATTATTAGCTATATATATATATATATAATATAACCTAGTCAATAATTGTCAAAACTAATTAAATAAAGTTCTCATTATTAAAAAAATAAATAGGCATATCACATTCATTTTGAATGTTACAATAACTCAACTTAAATTACATTGTTTATGGGAATTTCGGTTAACTACCTCCTAGTGTGTGTAGTGTATTGCAAATTGCCAGAGTAAGAAAAACAACATATGGCCTTTTTTGTACTAACATTGTAATTGATAAAAAAACTAAATAATGTCTACGTACGTTTAAGTACATTCATATTGTATATATGGTACTGCAATTATTTATTTATATTCAAGTGGACGAAGTTGGTTTGTGGTGTAAATATGTGCACAGAAAAATCGGTGATAGAAATAAGAAATAAACGCGTTAAAATAGTATTCATAATATTTAATTTAAAAAGTGCAAGGGTCAAATATCAGATACTGTCTTATAATATTATGTAGTTTAAAATAAGCTTAGGCAAAATAGAGCCAGCAAACTAATTACATTTTTTACAGCATTAGGGGGAAAACGAGCTATCAGATCCTTTTGATGATTACCGATGCCCAAGGTCATTCGCATGCATGTTACGCAGACGCGTTGCTCTCGTATCATTCTCTCCCCCAATGGGCTCCATGCTACATTCAATATTATTTAGTTAAGCATTAGATCTGTATGCTTAAAGCACATAGAACAAAATATAAAAATATAAATGGCCCTTGAATTACAATTACGTTATGATAATTTCAAAAAAATTACCGAGGATATTTTGCCAAACTATATCGAAACAATAAGTTAATGTATCGAAACAATAAGTTAAGTAAAGTTTACATAAGCACATTAACTTTATATGACAAGTAAATTGTGCATTTAAAAGAATTTGTGAATTATTGAAATGTAAGAATCGCAGGTAAAATAAATATTCGTCATTGACCCATTTAATTACATTTTATTGATCAATGATAACATTAAAACCCTAAGGAAAAAAATGCGTGACGTGAATGAAGTATAAAAACATTTAAAAAAGTGTTTCGTTTTAAATATGACCTCCTAGAGGCAGTACGTATTAAACTTCTTAGCTAGGAAAATGCAGTCATTGTTTTTAAGATACATTGCAATTAGAACCGTGGTTAGCACCGACAGAACTCTAAATTATTAACCAATATTTTGCGTCGATGATAACTACCATCCGTGACAATAGGCTTATGTTATGGTTCTAATCATTGATCGCTATATAACTGGATGCCAGATTATTCCAACATTTTAAATCCTTCTCTGTATCCAGTTACATATAGATCAGTGGTTCTACTGTACTGATCTCTATATTACAACTGGATAGCTGTTTTACCGCCATTAATTTTATTGAACTTTTTCATCCATTATTCAGTTATCTTTTATAGAGATGAGTGGTCTGGAATATCTTACGACTCGGTGGGTGCGGGTGCCGGCGGCACCGGGACGGAGAGCGGCGAGCGTTGGCGGTCAAACATCTCCAGTATCAGCTTGGGGTCCGTGCCCGCCGGGACGGTCACCGTGCCCGTCTGTGTACACACGCCTCATGAGTACCACGTCACGTTCTTCTCAACACGTGGCGTCCGCAAATGTTTCGAAGGTTCTATTAATAGGTACACCGTATATTCCATAAGTACATCGTATCCATAGCGAAGTTTTGTTAAAATCTATGGAACTACTCTGCTACACTTGACATTATGGCATCTATGTAGAGGTTTAAATGAGCACTGTCTACGTATATGAAGCATCCGATACGAAACATAAAATAGGTGAAGTCACTACGGATTGTCGGTGACATTGTCGACAGACACGAGAGACTCGATGTTCCATGATGCCGGTATCACAGATTACTATAAAAGTGTCGAGTAGCTATTTTCTACCACGTAAACGTTATTAGTAATTAATAACGGGATATTTGATATATGTGACACCGAAATTTGTAGTTTATTTGCCATTTAAATTCCTAATAGCTTTAACAAGAAACCAGCTCCTATTGTAACATTGTTACCGAACTCTTCTGACCACCATATAAGTTGACCCTGATATAATTTCTATATCCCTACACTCCATGTTTTACATTGTCAATTACTGTCTTTGCAGAATATTTAAATGATAATGTGATGAATATGAGTCTAAAATTCCAATATAAAATTTTAATAGTTCCGTTCTCCGGTGACAACTATGATAGTTACTCTAGAATCATTATGGTAAGTCTGAGCGCTTACTGAGTGTCCATAGATTTTACAAGCATTAGCAATGTTAAGTACATCCCGGTCGCAATATCTGCTCATTTCTCGCATCGCCGCACATTTCCGCGTCCGCCTTGAGTGCGATTGGCTACACATGTATGTAGGGTTGCGCCGACTATGTCATCGTGATCAGAAGAAACAGATATAGAGAGCGGGTTGAAACTTGTGCTTCGGGCATGGTACCGTTGTAGCTATTGGAATATACAAACACTTACGGTGAATTTCGACAGGGACACGAGCGGACGCCACAACATTGTCTTTGGTTAAATGCAAGATTGTTAGTCACCATATAATATATAGATTAGAGAAAAAATAAAGAGTGAAAGAAAATTTGTCTATAGAGAAAAGTAACAACCAGTTACTCATTTTATTAAAATGAATTTTATTTAAAAAAAATTGTTGAATAAGTATAATAAACTTTAATACAGGAATAAGTAAAAGTAAAAATACTGTGAAAATATTTAAAAGAAACTACTAGAATAATAATGTTCCAAGAAATATAAAATGAACATAATATTTAATCGAATAGCCAAAAGCTTAAAGAGCTTTATCATGCAATAACTAGTATTATAATAAAGCAAAGTGTGGGGATACCTCGATGCGAGTGATGACTCCCTCCTCACGACTGTGCTCTAGGACTACGAACAAAAACACAAGCGCCCGTCAAACATACAAACGTACGGACATGTCAACATATATACTTATCAAGCAATGTTAAAAAATTTGGTCATTTATATAGCATTGGATAATTAATAATATTATATACGAATTAATTAAAATTTCTGTTCTTAATTAAATATCATAGATTCCTTTCTTATTTAATGAAAAACCAAACCGTTGTATATATA
>JAFELO010000941.1:488169-508697 GCA_017140195.1 Eumaeus atala | reverse complement strand
TTATCGTCCTTATAAATATACAATACAATGACGATCAAAAAATTTAATTTCTCTAAAATATGTACTTCTGAATGTCCTTATTCATGTGACATGAAATAATAAAATCACTATTTGCATAAAATTATGTTCTTATGTAAGCAATATTTAAGGCTTCAAAAGGAGACGGTCCAAAATTGTATAAAGCGTAGGTCTGGTCATGTACTAGCTATTTAATAAAGGGAATAAAATAACTTATCGTTTTGATAATTTAAATCCATGCATTTATCTCTGTTTAACACCTTACTACTTATCCAATACTACCAATAAGGTATTCATATGTTTAAAGAAAAATGTAAAACACATTGTAAAACTTTGATAATAGGTTTCGCAATTTGAATTATTATATTTATGTATTTTTCTGTATTTAGGGTGCAATAGTACAACACCATACCGAATATGGGCCGTCTCCTTAGTATTGTTATTTTTTTAGCACATAGCTGTGATTAGCTATACAAGATTGTTAGCCCAATATGAATTTTACTGGCGCACAGTTACTATATAGCTTATAGCGAGCAGTCTATAGTTTTGAAATTGCTCAATTTTAAATCATGTTTGCATGAATTGTCGGATATCTCGAAATCCTTGATGTTGTCTATTTAATCTGTGTAACAGATTACACTACTCCTTAAGCGAAGCGTACTTACAAAGTGACCTACTATAACAAAATGTATAAATATACCATTCAGGTGTAGGTTTTTATTGCAATTTATATTGTTGTAAATAAAACATATAACGAATAACAGACACAACTTTTTCTTGTGTATGATGACATAGACGTGTTCAATTCTAAAGATGTCTTATACCACGTGTGAATTACAGGTTCACTCTCTTATTCATGTTACACAGATTATACGGCGTGTAATAAATAATAATATGCTGTATGCACTGATCTCTACACTTGGATAGCTTATACTGCAGTTAATTATTCACAATTAATTATTACCAATTGAACAATCACCAGTGCCTCACGTTCTAGCTTGGCTCCACTATTGCCAATGTTCTGATATTTAAAATTTTCAATAAACACAATATCCTGTGGAGATTATCATAATTTTCAATTTCATTGCTTTATAAGTATACTGAGGGACTGCCAGCTACTAGTCTCACAGCCATATTTTTTAAATTGTACTACATATATCAGCTATCCATATGCAGAGATCAGTGTCTGTATGTATGCCTCTAGTATAGCGAGTGAAAGCGGCGCGCGTATAGTACGGTATTATACTTACTGTTCTCGGACGCGTTGGTGGTGGTGGTGGTAGTTGTCGTGGTTGTGGCGGCTCCGTCTACGCTATTCTCGTTGATCTTCGTCCGCGTCGTCGTCTTCACCACCATCGAGCTGGTGTTCACTTGCGAGTTCTGTGGTAATTTGTATTGAGAAATAAGTGTGGCTTGCGGCCATACTTTAATTACATACATACTTTTGCCATAGATGACGCCCCGTGAAACTGAGTGCGTGTGTCGATGGAGGCTGTGAAAATTTTATTATAACAAGCCAATTCCGGAAGGATCGCAATCATAACCCAACAGGCATGTGTTCGCATGTCGTGTCAGTTATGGAAATAGGACCGGGATTATAGAGGTAGTTGAAACATGCTGTATCGTAGACCATGCGTTAAGACTGTTCTGCATGGTTAAATGGTAATAGGATTCGAATGTGCCAGCGCCAATTATGTAGTACATAGTGTTAGAAGTTCTATGTATATCTTAGTGCACTAACCTGCAGGTTGATGTTGAGCTCGGGCTCCTGCGCGTGCGGCGCGTGCGTGTGGTCGCGCACCGAGTCCACGGTGATGTCGCCCGACGCCGCCGTCACGTCATGTGCCGCCTCCGCCGCCTCCTCCTGCCGCACCGCAGTAGTGAGTATCACCACACGATACGACCTGTCGCACCAGTGGCGTAGTGTGCCATGGGACAACAAATCCTACCAGTGGCGTAGGGTGGCAAGACACGACATATCATACCAGTGGTTAAGCTTGACGAAACAAGCTACGACACGACGAATCATTTCAGTGTCGTAGCGTGAACTGGCACGATACGATAACTCACATCTGTGTCGTAGTTTGAAATGACACGATACACTACAAATCGTATCAAATGTATGTAGTGACAAAATATATTACGACATGGACTGCTTGCGGCAGCTATAGTCTAATTTGATGTCAGGCCACGCTCGCTATTAACGCAATATCGTGTCTAAGGCATTGGCGTACTTACACCACTGAAGTATTTCACAAAACTTGACAACAACGCAATGTACTACTCAAACACTACTACTAGTCGGAGTATGCATCTACACATTTATCTTGTTTACTTTCTCCCCAAATAAAATTAACATTTAAACACTACACTCAACTAATTAATCAATGACAGATTATAAAACATAGGGTAAATGCACCAGCGCTGGATTTGCATACGTTATGGACCAAGTAATAAATAGGCACATTATTCATAATGCCCGGACTTTATGAATAATGTGCATATATTAGAACTTCCTTATTTATTACATTACGAACACATTATGTATATACTTTGTTACTATCACAAGATTTGATTGATAAAGTGTAGTTTCATGTGCGTTTAAAAAGTACCTAACATGTGAAAGCTTAAGCGCCTAAAAATCTAGGCGACTCAAATCGGTTTTTATAGCATAAGGGAATAATGCAATCAGAGCCTCTTGATGATTACCGACGCCCACTGACATTCGCATGATTGTTGCGCAGAAGCGTTGCCCTCCTCTTGTCCCCCCTCCCCCAATGGGCCATTGTGAATCTACGGCAATCTGGTTTAAAATGTTAGTCTGTCGATTTCTATAATAATTATTATTAAACTGTTCTCCTAGGATAATATACTGCTCGTAATAATTTCGCATTTCACACGTATGTCTATTGCCTCCATATGTTGAACTGGGCCGGCATTTCTACCGAGTCCTATTTAAGCACATGGTCCATGACATATAATCTATATAAAGCGCGTCATACTTTGTGTTCACCGTTAGTTAGCGCGGGCTCCTCGGGCTGCGTGCGCAGCGCCGCCGCCCACGGCGACAGCAGGATGTGGCATGCGGCGATCGTCACCTGATGACACGATAGTATTTTCGTTTCAAGTTGATATGCGTGACAGGTCTCAAATCACTGAGGCAGATTCTTTCCATTCATGCAAGGGTTTCCAACTAATTATAACAAACTGGCACATAAATAACAAGTACAAAAATGAAATTGTATAATTATATGTCCTTTAATATAATAACCGATCGAGATGGGTTTTGCAGTATTCGACGCAGTTTCTCAATCGCAAAAATATTAATAATGTTTAGAGAGAGTGAATCAGAAAAGTAATTGAAATTTCTTTCATTCTTTGAAAGAAAATAGCAGATTTTAATTTAGTTTTCTGCACCTGATGTTGCAGGCTTTTATTTTTTTGTAGATGAATATACCTTTACTAACATTTTGTATATTTGTGTGTATGTATATACCTTTGTTGCCGAAAGCGTAATTCGTTGTAGTTCTGAAGACGAGTGCAAGTAGAGAGCTTCGCCGCGTTTCGAGAAACACAAACTGGCGATGCCGCTGTGAACACAGACGTATGTTGTGTAAATACATTGTAATCAAATTTCCATTTATGTGAGTATTTAATATATGTGTGTGTGGGGGGGGGGGGATGACAAGTCAGTTTCTATGGCTGTGTGTGCTGTACATGTGAAGGTGCGCGCACTTATTTATATACTCACTTGATGTCCTCTTTGCGCACGGCGGCGGCGTTGAGCTGGCGCCGCAGGTCGGGGGACAGCACCAGGCAGTCGCCGAGGTTGGTGAGGCACAGCAGGCACCACTCGCGGTGCCGCTCACCCGCCGTGCCCGCCGTCTCGAACCACGCAAACGCCGTTCTTCGCACCTGAATTTACCATACACAAGGCTCACACAATAGACCGAGAGTTTGTATCTGTGTGTGTCTCTGTACAAGTACTCGTATGTATGCGTGTGCGTGTGTGTGTGTGTTTGTGTGTGTGTGTGTGTGTGTGTGTGTGTGTGTGTGTGTGTGTGTGTGTGTACTGACCCGTGCGCCCTCGTGCGCGGTGAGCTTGTACTTGTGGTGCGGCTTCAGCGCCGGCAGAGTGAACACTTTGAATTGCTCCTCGGACGCGATGAGCACGCGATGCGCGCCCGCCTCGGGCAGCGGCGCCACGCCTCGCTCGACCTACACAAGACATATCGTTCATAATACCATTTATAATAATCATTATTCGCTCAAAAAAAAAAAAAAAAATAGCAGGTCCAATGTGAACTGGAGGACAAGACAACTGTGTCATTAATTTCTTGTCGTCGTTAGTAAAAAGAAGCCCCGACCGCAACCGCTTATTAACTTATAATATATTTGTAATAAATATGTGTAGAGTATGCGCAGTGACCTCTAGTGGGTCCGGCAGCGGTACCGACGCTCCGTCCAGCACGGCGATGCCGATGACAGGCGCGCGGTGCTTCAGCTGGATCTCCTTCGCGAGCTGACACGTCACCTGTAACAGATTACAAGTTACCAACACATTATCATACAGTCAGTTCACGAACACATTTCGGTGTGGCAGTCGTGTGGAGTGTGACAGGGTTAACAGGAATCTCGAACTGTTCACAAAAAATATGTAAATATTTCACAAAACATTTTTGTCAACTGTCTATGTTGACAAAATAACGTTACTCACACTGGGCCCTCGTTGAGTATTCCACAATGTCCTCAGTGTAACGACAGGGTTTAGTGCAGGTGTAGTGTTAATAACATAGTACTCACGGGGTCCTCTTTCCGCTTGTTGGTGTTGGGTACGTTGAGCGTGAACGCGTACACGGTGCCGTTGTTGGTGCCCGCCCACAGCGTCGGCGTCGAATTCTGTGCTGCAATTACATTATATGGTCATTACAGTTCTTTAGAGGCTTCTTGCTAGGGAAAACTTAAACAGGTTCGCGTCAGTAAAATGCTATGTAGTATGTATACGACGCTAATTTATTGGCTGTAACCTGCCCCCCTATACTAAAATTAGAGCACTCGTGGCTAACTAGGTCTAATTAAACTGAGCAGTCCCCGTCTGCCGTATATTTTTGAACACTGCGGATACTCTGTTACCAGGTTACAATTACTCACAGTTGATTAGGAAGGTGCGCGCGAAGTACAGACAGCGCACCATGGAGCCGTACGCGTCGTCCGTGGAGCGCGCCTCCACCGCGCGCTCGATGGGCTTCACATCGGGGTCCGTCTCGTTCAGTTTGTCTGCGGTTACCTTCTTAGCTGCTGGCTGGATACAAAAATTCGTATACAGATTCATTGTTTGTTCCAATTAAATAATATATATAAAAATGAAAGAAAGACAGTAATTCAAATGTTGGCTGGGACACTATAGAAGTGAAACTTTAATGCACAACATTCCAGGCTAAGAAACTTGCCAGCAACGTATTCTCTACCACGTACACTCTACTACCTAGCGGGCGTCACGCTTTTCCATGACAGAAAGGAACGTAATAATCCCGGTATTATGTTTTTTTCTGTAAGTCTGCAGTAATAACGTGAACTTCAGAAATACTCGGAATCGGCACAAACGTGATGCTCCAGTGCCAATCACTGGCACTGGCAATTCAAATTTAAAACTCATGTACTATAAAAGAAGTATTCTAAAAATGACATCGATGAAATCGTCGCACCTGTGTGGGTGATGTGGGGCTGGCGGCGGTGGTGGTCCGTCTCGAGGTCCTGCCCTTCCGTAATCTCCTGAACGACTCCCTCAGCGACTTCTTGAACGATTTCCTCCTCGAAATAGGCGTGTCTCCGGCACCGGAGTGATCTTTAACATAAAATTACTTATATAAATCAACAGTGTTGTTACTTAACAAATTTATTGTTTTTATTTGTATAACATCTGGCGCCATTCAGTGTGGATTTGAAATTATTATTTAGTGATTTTTCTGTGACACTTTCAGAGCGTAAGAGCTGTATATCTGTACATGTGTTTATATGTGTAGATGTAACGGTTACCGTGCGGGTTGAGCGTGCACTTGTGCGCGAGCGGCGCGTGGCGCACGGCGTCGAGCAGCGCCAGCCCGTGCGCGGTGCCGGCGCACAGCACGCCCCACTCCCAGTGCGCCGCCAGCGCCGTCACCGCGGCCGGCGGCGACAGTTGTGCTACTGTGCTGGCCTAAACAGAAACACGAAAAAAATATATGTATGCACATGCGCGTTAGATCAGAGTAGCCAGGTCGATGGCAACCACCGATATGTATATAACTGGATAGCTAATACATATAAAATAATTTCAAAAACGTGAACGACGATGAACGATTTAGAGTAACAAGTGCCACGTCATAGCGCATGCGTCTAGTTTCAGAGAATTTATATATTGCAACTTATGAACTTTAGGAATATTAGCGCCGGCAGCGCACGCGCTATTTTAAGGTTCAACAGTCAGTAATTCCAATACTGATTACTATATATTCAACTAGCGTTTTGACATTTTTCTCTATTCTCTGTTTCAACAGGGTTGGTCGATAAAAGTAGAACAGATAAAGACCGTGACAATTACCTGGAAGCCTGCTGGGAAAGTGAGCGGCCCGGAGCGCAGCGTGAGCTGGTCGTGACCCTTCCACACGAACCCGTCGCGGTCTGACACGATGTTCACCGATATTGACTGCGCACAAACACAACATTACTTCACGTAAGATATGGATACGACACACAATACCGGAGTGAAGTGGTAACTATGATGTCGCGTTTCCTATGATGTGTTGTTGTTTCTGGGCCGATAGTCACCATAAAACTTCTTGTTGGCCAATATATAAACCATAATTAAATAAAAAAAAACAAATATTCGATTGTTTTATTTTTTTATAGCATAAAGGGGCAAACGAGCCTCGCGTAGCCTTGTGATGACTACCGACGCCCATGTTCACCGTATGATTGTTACGCTGATGCGTTGCACTCTTTTCACCCTCCCCCCCAATGAGCCACCAGCTACTCACGAACCGTACGAAACGCGACGCTGTCACTTTACGCTAGTATCAAGTCACTATCGTTATCAGGATGAACTTAACGACACATCACATGTTAGAATACGTCATGGCACGGAGCTCGGAGCACGGAAAAAGACTTTCACACGATAATCAGCGCCCTCCTTCTGAGGCATTCAAGTAGTTTAAAGGGTACGTAAGTCGTCCAGGAAAGAAATTCAGTACCTTGACTTCTGCGGTGCTGGGCGAGGTCTTGAGGCTGGCCACCACGATGTGCCCGGCGGCGCCTCCGATGGTCAGCATGCCGGACAGTGGGCAGAGCAGTACCTGGGACACAGGTCATTTATTACGTAACGAGGGTTTCATAATAGTTTATCGTCTGTTAAATATTAAGGGCGTTGAAAGAATGATGTGATGGTTTTCATAAACAACACCAGCACATCTTCAAACCATTTCCCTAATGAGGTGGGCAGAGAAAAAGGAGCAGATATGACGATCCGTACCACATCCCTCATGTCTATCTGGCACTCCGCCCTTTTAGTACCGCTGACTCGGGTATGGCGGTGTGTAGCGGCCCTCATAGTCTGCAGGGGACGCCCTAGCTTAACCCGTGCTGCAGTACGATTTCGGGCTAGATTATTTGGCTGGCTGGGCAATCTCTAGTTAATATTTCAAAGGTTCTGCAGGTTATTATTGAAGTGCCAACTAACAGAAACCAACAGCACCAAACAACTAGACGATTCTTAAGTATCACTTCACATTATTTCCTTCAAAGTAGAACCTAAGAAACCGAAATTTTGAATTTATTAGCTACTTAAGTTCCAAATAGGCTAACAAGAACTTTAATGAAAGTAAAGACGGGCTTAAATATAGAACGTACTCGTTTGACGGCGAGGCGCGGGTCGTCGCTGTAGGGGTCGAAGGTCCCCACTCGTCTGAAAGGCGGCCATTCCTCTTCCTCGTTCTGGCTGTCGTTGTTTTCGGCAATTTCCTCCCCACTGCAAAATTAGCAAACGGCTCTATTATACATACACATAAGGAACATAATGTAGGTAAAAATGTTTCATTTATAAAAAAAAAAATTAAATATTTTTTTACAGCACACATAGGATATTGGGACAAGATGCCACACAAATACACACGGAGATGTCAGCCTGTTTTTAGACTGGGGCGGGACTAAATCTCTACGCCAAATACAGGCACTTGTAGCAGTTGGAAGCAAATATATGATCGGGAGTAAATTTTGGTGTCGCCAATACCCCTCTAGTCATGAACGCCAAGACGTCCGATCCTCCAGATGTTGTGTGAACAGTTGTCCATTGTGCTACTAATGTCTACCATTTCTTTTACACCAGTAGTGACGATACATTCACTAACTAGTCTCTGCCTGCCATTTCTTTTGCACCAGCAGTGACGATGCATTCACTAACTAGTCTCTGCCTGCCATTTCTTTTGCACCAGTAGTGACGATGCATTCACTAAATAATCTCTGCCTCTATAAATGATAGAGGCAGAGACTTACATCAACTTTTTTATTTATTTGTACATAATTTAAAACATAAAAATGAAAGTAACAAATGTACGTTAATGACATGGTTACCTTGGAGTCGATCGTTTCAGGCCACTTCGCAACATAGGAAGCAATAAGCAAAAGATGATTTGATTAGCTAGTCGTAGTGCGGACTATATTTAGTGTTAGCGGACAGGGCGGGAGCATGCAACACCGGAACACCGTAGCGACTAGCAGAATGTTTACCATACAACCAGTACAGTTATAGACGATCAAAGAATTTCTTTAACGTAGTGTGGCTTTTATTCCAGTAAAAATTTAAAACAAACAAAAATACATTACTTTATTGTTATCAATATTAACAGTTAATAGAAACAATATTTTAGTCTAGACAAATTTTTGCTACTTCAATTGAAGGTACATACGATATTAAGCAATATAGAAAGATATTAAGCATTGTATTAGCTAAGCATAGCTTTATTTGTATCAAATTAAATGGTGTATACTTTAAAATTTAGAAAAAGAAAAGAATATTTAAATCTATATAATATTATCTGTCCCTCTATGTATGTCTCTCTATGTGTCTTCTCTATGTGTGTCTCAAAAAATGTCTCTCTATTTTTGTTTTAAATTTATTAGGTACTTATTAAAAATGAATTTCATATGAAGCAATAAATAAAAACATAGTAAGCTGTTCTACACAGATGTGATGCACGGTACACACCTGAATAGCTGTGAAGTAGTGTACTTGTACAGAGGTGTCATGACCACACCCGTGACATCCCAGAAGCGGACCGAGCCATCCTCGTGACCGGTGAGGAGGATCTGCTTAGGTTCTGTCTCTGTGGCTTCGATGGTGATGCCACCAGATATTGGCCACTGACTGTCTGAGTATAAATTTTCTGTTTGTTGCTGTCCTAGAAGCAAAAATAAATACTATGACTTGTAGGCACCAATTTCTGGAAGGTGATGTGGAATATATAAAGGAATGGTATCACTGGATAATTCAATTATAACAGAAATAGAATTCTATTTAAAATCGGTTTTATACACTGGGCTCTATCCATACATACTTGTAGGTCCTGGTGACCACCCCTGATATATAAAGTAGACATTAAATTTAATCAACTCAATGGTGATGGCTCCGAGCAGATCAAATTGCCCGACTTACCTCCCTGCTGCACCACTGAAAATATTGTTCAACTTCATGGCATGGGTCCGGCGCCGTTGATTCTAAATATGGATACCTCATGTAGTTGGTTATTCGTGCGTGTAACAAAAGGTGCGTAAACTTTTTTTTATAAGATAGGGGGCAAACGAGAAATTGGTGCCTTTTTACGGCTACCGACGTCCATGAACATCCACATAATTAATGGTCTCCTCCCAATGGTCCACCGGCTACACAATCGGCACGAAACACTGAAGATGTCACTTTACGGCGGTATTATGTGAGCAAGAGGTGACTTCCCAATCGTGCTGGACCAATTCCGTTGCATAGGAGGAAGTAGTGTCATGAACTATGCATGGCATACCTCCTCCTTTACAGCATGGCAGTACCTCTTCCCAAAAACTTATGGTTTAATACCCTTCCCGCCACGTTATGGGGCGAGCCGACCCTACACCTTACCAGCGGCTCTTATGGCCTCCAGCACCGAGTCGGCGACGGGTCCGGCCAGGTGCGCGGTGGTGACGGCAGACGCGTGCACGGGCAGCAGGTAGGGCAGTCGCAGCGGCCGCCAGCGCGCGTCGCACAGGTCCAGCGCCACCAGCTCCTCCTCCGCGAGTACGACCTGCGAATACACTTACTCACATGTAGCTGGCATTGCCATGGTGCGACCCATTTGCGTCAACCATCTAGCGAAATGTCATTAAGAACTCGACGACTGATTTTTATTATGCTAGCGTTGGATCTACAAGCAGAAATAACTCCGTCAGCAATATTTGCTTGTATTATTTTACAATATATGTACAGAGCATTATGTTATAAAGTAATTCGCAAAGTCAAGTGACAGCGACATCTAGCAGAATCTTTTCAACAACCTCACAGCTGGCTTTTAGCGACCACATTCGATTTGTGAGCCTCGATCACTATCGGTTGATGGGATGGGCATCATCTCTGATTCCGCGAATTTGTATACGCGTTACTGGTCATATAACTGCACTCTACTGTTATGAACCGTCCAAGTGAGATCGGAGTCGACAGACGAATAAAGTGATCCTATAAGGATTCCGTTTGTGCTTTTGAGGTACGATATCTTAAAATTCCTAAAATTAATAATGAGGATAATTAAGGAGGGGGGACTCACCAGCGTGGCGGCGACGTGGTTCACTGTCTGCGCATGTATCTGCGCCGGGGTGACGGGTCGCTCCACCTGCAGCGGCACCCCGTCGGGCGGCACCGGGGTTGTTGTGAAGAAATCTATCACCTGTATAACATTAATCATAGCTTTAAATAGTGCACCATCTTGAACCGTGGCTGTCATTTAAAAACTACTCGTCATAGAATATATGGTGCACGATTATGCGCGACTACACAAGTGCTGTGTACTGTCTCATCCCTTCCTCACACATAAGAACATTCTGAGACGACCAGAGAGCGACCAGGCCCTGGTCCAGTGTCACTAGTAGCTCGTGGAAATGCTGGAAATAGTCCCACCTTCTAGTGAACAACAAAGCAGTCCATAATACACACGATGCCTCCTCCTGCCACGTGCATACATCCCGGACGGGCTACTACATGGAGATCGCTTTCTTGCCCAGTGTGGGGACGGCACCAACACTTCGGATTCGAGGTGGAGGTCTCTGTTGTAGACCCTTCCTGGCCCATCTTTCATTTGTTCATCTAGTAGGGACTAGCTCCACTCACCCGGCTGGTGAAGTCGAAGGCGACATGTCTGTCCCCCTGCTGCACCGTCACTGTGTACTTGTCGGAGTAGGAGGCCCTCGGCATGCCGCCTGCAATAGTCACATTGTTTATCAACACAAAGTACACAAGCCCGTCAGAGAAAAATATAGTGTCATATTTCGCGCGTTCTTTTCAGGTTAGGGTTGAACTGTCTCATAAAGAGATTTGTAAAATCCTATTCATGTCGTAGTTAGTCTGTTTGTAATCAAATATTGAGATTTTGATTTGGAATGTTATTTATTTTTGTAAATTGTTAAGTCTTCAAGACCTGTTGAAGAAACAATAGCTTGTGTCCTATTCAGAATAATTTAGTAAATACCGGCATATATGGTGATCTCCTCGCCGTCCACGCTGGTCCTGGTGAGGATCTTGCTGATGGCCTTGCAGGGGTAGGGCCCGTACGGCGTGACCGGCTCCTTGAGCGGCCGCTCGCTGCCCGCGCCCGCCACCTCCCACGTCACGTACGAGCCGTCGTTGTGCGACGAGGTGAAGTGCTCGCCTACAACAAAATATTATTTACACATAAATTTTAACATGTGCAAGTGGTTCGTCAGCGAAACGATTTTAGAAAACAATGAAAGCATATTTATTAAGTGAAAATTTTAATGTCAAATAGCATAAGTACCACAAGTCCAGTCCACAGGTGCTTTGTGACAAATTATTTTTTTAAATTTTAAAATGTATTTTTTCCTCTTTATTTTTCTGCAGACATATTAGGGCTCGACTTTGGAATATCTTTAATATGAGACGATGAGTCCATGGCCAATTCTTTATGTATAGTTATCCTCCCATTAACCACTGAGACAAAAACGTTTAGTGTAAAAGTCTTATTAACGCCTCGTTGGACAACTGCTAAGCTCGTTCAGCCACAAATATTCTGGGTTCAAATCCTGTCGGGCGAAAGATGTTACTTTTTGATTTCTAACTAAGATCGAAAGATACCTACCATCGTCATTCCAACACAAGCTCTCCAGCTGCTGGTTGGACACGAAGGTATGTGTGGGCGCAGCGGTGGTTCGGTCCCACAGCACCACCAGTCCCCTGTTGTAGCCGATTAGTATTCGCGAGGGCACCTTGGGGTGCTCGCAGACTGATTCCACCGCGCCCGGGTTTACTTTGAAGTCTTCCGGGCAGCTGGAATAAGAGCAAAAATGTGAGTAAATAGTTCAAAAATAAGTTAGTATTAAATATAGAGTGCCCAAAATATTAAAAAAATAATTACACTACGGTCTAGCCCGCGAAGAAGAGGGATTTGGCAGATACACAGACACGCACACACACAGGTAGGCACGTAAAACTTATAACCTCTTGCGTCAGGGGGATGCGCAAAACACATGATGAACAAGCGTTCATTATGTAAAAATTTTAGTAGTGTTTAAAATTTTGAGTACGTAGCCAGAGCGGGCTGCAAGTACAAAATAAAAGTGCGCCTCTCTCGTACTATATAAAACTCACTTGTCTCCCTACGCAATAAAGTGAAACCAACTCACTTCTGCATGACAACGTCCTGGTATATGACGTGTTCGCTGACGGTGAGCGTGCTCGCGTCTATCGAGTACATGTTGCCGCCCTCCGTGCCCAGCAGCACGCTCTGCCCACTCGACTCCACGCATATGGACGAGATCTTCTTGTTCTTGCCCTCGAAGGCGTGCGACTTGAGCTCCACCAGCGACTTCTCGTTGATCTCCCAGAGGTGCAGAGTGTTGTCGTCGCATAACGAGATCAGACGTCCGGTACCTGGAAGAGGACAGCTTACATATAGTGTCCTAGAATAGTGCGGAATGCACATTAGGTTTAGCATTGCAAGGCCAACACGGCTAGGAGAGCACCTCTATCGCTTTCACAGCACCTGCTCGGCTTTGGGCTCTGTGAGGAATGGCATTTCCCTCCTGTTACATATGACATAACACATGTTTGAAGTCGTGGTCATATTTATTTAAAAAAATTATAGCATAAGCGGGCAAAGGGACAATCAGAGCCTTTTCATGACTACCGACGTCCATGGGCATTCGCATGATTGTTAGACTGATGCATTGCCCTCCTGTCAGCCCCGCCCCCAATGAGCCACCGGCTGCTTACAATCCGCACGAAACGCGACAGCGACGCTGTCACTTTACGCCTGTATCAAGTGAGCGAGAGGTACCTCCCAAATCCTGTTGTATAGGAGGATGTAGTGTCACTCCCCATGCATGGCAATACCTCTTCCTATGCAGCATGGCACTACCTCTTCCTAAAAAAATATCGTTTCCGTATGGATGTAACAGCTGGTATAAGGTCTAAGGATGATGATGATATGTACTGGTGAAGGTCTGTCGCTGCGATCGCGCCTGATAAGATAACAAACTCTTTGTATGCTTCCAAGGGTCGTTTACCCTTGCAGATCTTCGTCCGCTTTATAATGTAAGGAGAGAAGAAGTATTTAATATAACAAGAGGAAAGCGCGATTGTTCTGAACAATAAAAACAACAAATGTGTATGTCGGATCCAAGTCTGCCCAGACACGAGACTGGACCCTACTCTTTAAGTTTTTTTTATTGTACTTATAAGCAGCAAGCGAGGAATCTGAGCCTTACGATCACTACCAAAGCCCATTGAATTCCTCATTATTGTCACGCAAAATATGCCCTCCTGTCATCGTCCCCTTCAATGGGTCACCGATAACTCACAAACTACGACAGCTACCGTTTTACGGTAGTGTCATGCGAGCGAGCGGTATCTCCCCGATCGCGCCTGCACAATTTGACTGTAATGCAGCATGGTACTACCTATTGCTAATAATGCACATAATTTTACAGCGGACGTTACGTTAGCCTCTTGCTCGATCGCTGTACCACGCGATTTTACTCCTCATATTCTTACATAGCGCGCCTTAAGCATTTCTTTAGTAAGTTTGCTCAACTTCAATAAAAAAGTTCACCTTTTCACGTTTACTTATGTGTAATATATTTTTCATTTTGGTTTCATTACAAACGTTACCAAGGTGTGTGTTTTATTTTGTGTTAATCTCAACAACACAAGGGAATGTATTAGAATTAATTATTCATATTATTTTAAAAATATGGTTCATAGCAAAACAATTTAAATGAATAGTAGGTATTAAATCTGCAATATAACATTCTACAGTCAGGACGCCGCGTCTGTGAAGAAGTTCTTTTGTCACCGACCGAGCGATAGTCGGCGCTTCAGGGTATTACCGAAAGAATCAAATTAACTTAGCGTCAATGGTAGACTTAAGCTTTCCAGCTGCATAAAAATCAGTGTTTGACACGAGCGCTCCCGACCCCATGCCAATAGTAGCTACCTATAGAAGCAGGTTAGGTCTAGGCGATATTGTGGTCGATAGGGGGACGGATCTAGTTATTTAAGATTAACTAGTGACTATTATTATCTTGGCCGAGGGGACCGGTTTCCGTCCCGTCCCCCCATGGTTAACTTGGTAAGGTATGGCGGTTTGGTTTCAGCTCCTTGGCAAATCATGTAAGGTACTGGAATTATTTCCTACGACTGCACTAACGTCGTCGTTTTTCGTCTCCACTATTCGGAGTGGAGTCGAATGTGTGCGCTGTTCAAATGCCCCGCGATAGTGGGGAGCTCAAAGTCGCTATGAAGATCTAATGTGAGAATGTACCAGGGACAGCGTGTGACAATTCGCAGGGACAGTTTGGGTCATCCAGTTGCAGAGGGATTAGATTACGCACCCGGTATGAAGTGTATCTGTGTGACCACCGCCTCCAGTGTGGTGTGCTGCCCGTAGACCTCGACGCCGGGCCGGCCGTACACCTTGAGCGCGCCCGACGCGGTGCCCAGCGCCGCCAGCCGCAGCAGCGGGTCCCAGGCCAGCGCCGACGCTCTGTGTGGGAAGCCGTGTTGCACTGTCTATAACAAAAAAAAAAAAAAACAATTTTGGATATACACTGGCTATTGTGAAAATTCAAACGAACACCAAGACGCCATTATACAGACCAGCTAAGGGCAAAATCAAATGTCTCACAGGGAGCTGAAGAGCCAGGCCAAGAACATAAACGATCGGCAAGTGCTGCACATATATAAATAAGCCTAGCTCTATAGATTTATAATAACAAGCTTTCATCCACGATTGTCTTTTATGCAATTTTTATACTAAATAAACAAAAACATATCCTAAGAGAACAACGTACTATATTTGAATATTAATGAATGTGGTATAAGTTGACTTGTGTAGCACCAGTCCCGCTGTACTCGCAGCCTATTGCTCCTAGCGTCATGGTATATAGCATGTAACCTGCATATCCCAATCTACATCTTCGTTTTTTATTGATCTGTTTGTAGGCGTAGAACACAGGAGACAAACTATGGACAAGAAAAAATATTGTCTTTCATCTTATTTTAATCTAGTAGAAAAAAAGTGGACTAACAATAGAAAAAAGTACTTAACACATTGAATGTTTCATTATAACGCATTATGCTAAGTTTTTTGAAAAATTTAAATGTTGACTATAGCTAATTGTAGGGTGTCGGTTTTTCATGACGGTGTGCGCGCGCATCTTAAAAAAAATACTCCCATCATTTTGCCCTGTCATGTGAAAAGAAGTATAACTTCAAAGATCATGGGATCTGCTCCATTCATAGTAACAAATGGGTAAATTAATTGTCTCTGCAAGCTATGAAGAAGCGAAAGTGTGGATGAGTCATATCCACGACGGTATCCTCCTACGATCGCAGAATGTTAATGATGCAACACGCCACTACAGCCGCGTCAGAGGGAAGTCCACTCGGTCCTCTATCGCCTTTCAACAAGATTACCAAACCTAATACCATCACACTCACACAAAATATCACCAACGTCCGTTAGGCTTATAACAGCGAACATCCATTCATCCATTAACTAGTCATTACAGTGTCTGCAAGTTCTCATGATCAGTATATTTTCAACAAGATTAACAAACCTAATACCATCACACTCACACAAAATATCACCAACGTCCGTTAGGCTTATAACAGCGAACATCCATTCATCCATTAACTAGTCATTACAGTGTCTGCAAGTTCTCATGATCAATATATTTTCTGTGACAATATATTTTCTGGTCAAAAATGCATATAAAGCTAAAATAGATTAAGTAAAGTGTCCATAGGGAAACGCTTTATCCATTTTACTTCGGTGTTAGCTGCAAACTTACCAATGAATGACATCTATATTTTTTTGGTTTCTCTGGAATATACACATTTACACACTATCAACGGTCCTAGGTGAGATGATCCTGTGGGTGTGCGAGACTCGCGCGAAGACCCTATAACTATAATTAAAGTAGTATTACAATGGGTGACGTCATCCTGGAAGGATGGCGCTAACTTATGTAATACAATGATAATAAACTATATACATTTTTTTACAAATGTATGTGTGTGTGTGTGTGTGTGTGTATGTGTGATGCTTGGGTATTTCTGTGAATCGTTTATCGCAATCTTGTTGTTACCTTGAAATATTATATTATAATGTGGTTACTGTTCACCGGCCAGTTGACATTCGCATCTGCACATTACGTCTACTAGTACTACAGTATAACGAGGCGGAGTTGTACGCACAGGCTACCCACATAAACACCGCAGCTACGGCTATGCTGTCGCGTTTTGTGAGAACAGGACTCGTTTGCTCACGCAAGGTTATTGCAGACATCAGTATATGACGTAAGTATCTGCTTGAACCTTCATATGATAAAGGTATTGCCAAACGGATAACAAGGTGATCACATTATTACTGCGCTTTTTCCTTGTCAAGTATGTAACATAATATCCCTTCAAACATTACAAAAGCAGCCGTACTGGGCTACCCCGGCGGGGAACGTAGGTGGTATCTTTCGATCACATAATAAATTATTATTGTTTGGTCGAGAGATATCATCTACCTGTATAGACAAAGTAAATTGAGAGTGCATTTACCGAGCTAAGTTTATTAATTATTGGAATTGGACATCACCAAATGCCTAAAGTAAAAATGAAAAAGTATAATTTAAGTACGATTATAAACTTAAGTAAATATATTTTTGCCCCCGCAAACGACGAACTTTTTACGACTACCAACGTCCATGATCATCTGCATAATTACTATGTCGATGCGTTGCCTTCCTTTCCTCCTCACCTCCAATGGGCCCAGTGTACGGGATATTTTTAACTTTTATTACTCCGTTATTCAAAAGTAAATGATACAAATCAAAGAAAAGTTCTTAATTCCCTGGAGCGGTGCCAATTCTATCATACACGCATATATTGCATATAAAAATACTCGACATTATTTACGTCATTCGCTTGGTGTGGCAGAATCATCGTCACCATTAAATGTGCATTTGGATGCTACATCGTTGGAGTCGGTGCGACCGGCCACCCCTCGCTTACACCGCCGCTAGACGCAGCTGACGCGATGGCCCATTTGAGGGAAAATGGAAAGTGGGCAACAATGATGAGTATGGGGCGACGGTGGTCGTCAAAGGACGAGCGGCGGACGTTTGCCCCTTTCACTATAAATCGTGCGATTACTTCTTATAGAACCTTGATACTTCATCGGCCATATAGCTTCGCTATACGTATTCATATACAAAGTATGTACAATAAAATGTAAATATTGCATAGTAAACTTCGCTGAATTTAGTATCATTATTTTCTGAAATATGTTCACCGCATGAAACATATACAAATTCGCGAGCCCAAAGTCCAAATACCGTCGGGTTCTCCGATTTTCTCATTCATCAACGCTATAAAAAAATCTAAATGAGTTTATAATAAAAGTAAAAATCATGATTCTAATCGGATAGCGATTGTATGATTAGCGCAAATTTCGCGCCGCAAAATTAGTAGGCGCCGTGTGAACTGAGTATAATATATGTTACCTACGACATGCATTCGCAGAGAGAGGTTGTCTCTATCATAGACACTTTATTGTACGAATTAACATGTGTGACATCATGCGTAAGGTTTCACATCTAAAAAAAAACCTCTCTCAAAAACGCTCGTTCTGGACCTGGCTATCGATATATTTATCAATACGTGAAGAAAAAACCCAACACTTTTACACACAAGGAATTATACGAATTTTAAAATTGAGGACTGGCGCAAAAATGCGCAGAAAGCTTTTTGCTGATGTCTTAATATATCTGGCATGCATATATTTTTGTGCGAGTGTTAATGGGACTCGGTAATGTATTGGAAAACACTAGAAGTTACGATAGAATTAATTTTCCATTAGGGTGTGTCATAAAAATAAATGTTGATGTTATTTATCTCTACCAGCTTCATCTTGAGCCCTTGAGCGCGGTAAATGTTCTATCGACTAAAGCAAAGCTTATTTTAAACATCCAGAGGAGTTAAGATAATCAACCGCCTTAGGGTTGTCACCTAAATGAANNATGGTGTTAATATTTTTTGTATAATTGAAATTGAGTAGTGTACTTTAGGATCATTTTTTTTAGATTTCGTATTTTAAAATAAAATATGAATACTTATTGGTGGCCATAAATTTCTTGATTCTAGGTTACTGAGAAATACCCATTAGATTCTCTTGACAGACGAACAGGTGGACAAGAAAGTAATCCTGAAAGGATCCCTTCTCTACGCTTGAAGCACCAAACTCTAAAAACCTAAAACTTATTAATGCAAAGTTCGTCTGTCTTACTGTTGCAATTTATAATAAAGGAGATGATGATTAATGTGTATGGTATACGAGGATGTCCAGCAAATTGGAGTTTTCAACGTCTATAATTTTATTATTGTAATGCTCATGGTACATTAGAAATCATGGTGGCGCGAGACATACATAATGTATGTAGATTCCCACTGTTATATAATACATTTATGAAAAGTATATAACTCATATAGCCTAAACTTGTACGTGTAAGCTACAACCCTATGGTTATTTTAGTAGAACAGCGCATGCAAATTTCTTTTGAGAAATTTGTTTTATATATGAGAAGGGGGACTTGCAGTCTTGCCCACGTAAAATATATCGTAAGGGAACAATATATTTTTCGGATTTTTTTATGTTATGCAGATTAATCTATATTAGTGCCAAATTTCAAACTTGCACACATTTATACTGCCTGGTACATACACTACACACAGTACACAAAGACAGCGGAGATTAGCTAATCCGACAGAGTTCACGAGCCGAGTGCAGCGCCAAAACCTTTAATGAACCGGTTAGTACCGTTACCTCAATGGCGTCTATTCTTACGTACCTGCGGCCGTCTGGCAGACTACATCGAAAGGAGAACAATATTTTAAATGTATATCTAGTGTAAAGAATAGAAATTATAAAAACCCCGACACAAAAAAAAAACTAAGCAGCAAGGAATTCTCCCATTAGGAGGAAAGGGCAATGCATCTGCATAACTATGTCTATGGGCGTCATCGTCCAAAAACTTCGGATTGCTCGATTCCCTGGCTATACAGTAAGTAAAATACTCCTTGGTCTTACAGCTTTATTAAAAATACCCATTAATATAAATCAAACATACGAACTAGTGATCCGCCCGGCTTCGTTCACCGATAACAGATTCTGAAGGTTTTAGTGTATACCTCAACAAAGTATACACTAAAACCTTCGAGAATCCCTTTATCCATAGGTGAAAACTGCAGGAAATCCGTTCCGTCGATTGTCATAACATACATCACAACTAGACACATCTTTTAGTTGACTCCATTTTATATATGTGTAAAATATATGCGAGTAATTAAACATAATTAGATGTATATGAGCCCAGCGGAATCCAACGGCGTCGGATGTAGAGGCAATTAACGCGGTTATAATAATCATAACGCCAACTGGATTTTACGAATAATATGCATGTTAATGATATCAAACATGTATACTTCGACTGGTCAGCACTCGATAGAGATTGATTAGTGCCATTGCTGCATTGCAGGCCGTGTTTATAGATACTGAACGTAACGTTCCCGCTTCCGAGTGTTACTCTGACTTGTGCTAGGACCTTTTTAACGAATAGTTTTCTATGTAAATGCAAAACATATTGAAACGAAATGTTATATATAACATCTTCGTGTCACAATGTTACTTATTATAATCCTCCGAAATGGCTTTACCGATTTTTACCAAGTTTTT
>JAFELO010000941.1:442435-484675 GCA_017140195.1 Eumaeus atala | reverse complement strand
ATATTCAGGCCCCTTGTAAGTCACCACCAACGCTCATAGCCATCCGCAACATCTGAGGTCCCGCAATGCGTTGCCGGCCTTTTAGAGATAAATAGGGTCATTTATTGAAGACTACACGTATCGGGCCCAGTTTATTTACCTATGACCGGTTATTTGCGTTACCGTAGACAGAGTACAAGATGGGCCTCTGTACATTTGTATTGTAGACTCACGTAGGCGCGAGTCCTACAAACATTATATGCATGACGTCACTCGTGCATCGATCTTAGCCGCGTCTGATGCGTCACAAATTGTCGGCAAATATTTGCAAGCTCAGTTGTCAGCCAAGAGTGGAGCACCACTCTTGGCGCTGCGTGCATTAGTTGACAAGTATATTACATCAGTTCGATGGGTTTACTCCTTACAAAACCATTTAGGACGGTATGGAAAAAGAATTTGTTTAATAGTAAACGTTTGCGTACTACCAGCGTAAAGCTCTATCGTCATTTACGTCTCTTGCATCTTTCTATTTAGAAACGTGTTCGTTCTTAAGGAGTAAACTCCAGTCGCGTGTCGGAGCTGGCACAAACAGTTTTTGTTCTAATTACTTTGGGCTTTGCTGGTAGTTTTTAATAGGGGTACATTTTTGGTGATACCGAAAATGACTCCACCTCTTAGCTAATAGTTCCAAAACAAATTAGCAGCTTTCTACATTACTCTTTATTACTATACCAGCCCAGTACTTTGCTATGACTCACACCGCCGGTTTTGCTCAGCGACGTAAACGTGAGATTTATTCAAAACGTTATACATCGACGCGTGCGTACCAACAACTTGTGTAACATTCATTCATAACCATCGACGCATTTCCGTTGACCAAGGTATGATATTTAACACCGGAATAATTATGAAACGTAATTTACTATACATTAGCGTTATTATGATGTTTTATTTGTGATTCATCGTCGAGTAATTACTGCTAGTTAACTAAGGGTTCGTCATGTATCTGCGACCTTGTCGAATGTTAAATCGTTTTCTAATAGACTCCTGAATTCCGGCCGAATTGAGTCGGCAAACCCGGTAAAGTCGGATATATTGAGATCAAAAGTAGCTTCTAGTTAAGAACTGGTTGAGCGAGGTTTCTTGCCCGAGTTGAGTTGGGATTGATCAAAACTTGTATGCGATGTCTTGTTCAATAATCTGAGTTTGATTAGCGTGAACAACATGAGATATGCAGCGCCACACCGAGCGCGCCTGGAAAGTATTTTTTGTTAACATAACACCAACGACAAGTAAGAAGAACGCTGACTGTCCGGGTGGCTCAAAGGATCGGAGGTCAAGCGGGATTCAGGATTATTTAGCTAATTTTAACAATTTTATCGCCATTAAAAACTAACACGTATCATGGTATCATGTGCGTGAGCCCAGTTCGGCTGTAATGCAGCGTGTAACTGTCACTTGCAGAAATTTATTATTTTTATTAGATTCTAGCGATCCGACGGCGCTTTGCTTGTAAATAACCGGGGCCGGATTGATGCCTTTAAAAATTAAACACTAAAATCATCCCAGAGAATTGCTCTTCCCGTTGGTAGAACCGCATGAAAATCTGTCTCGTACACTTTAAGACAATCGTTCACATACAGACAGCCAGTTTTGGGGGCTTTGTTATAATTACTTACACATTAGTCACTACCAAGTTATCGACTGTGCGATTGGACCCCACATATATGAAAAAATTATAAAGAATTAGTACATTGGGGTGATTGGAGAACCCCCAAGATTTCGCGATTCGTATAAACCCACGCCTGGTTGTTAGGGCCACGGGTTGATGGAGACATTTGCGCAATATCAACGTGGACCGGTGTCAACATACTGCCCTGCTGAGTTGTCACTGATAAGGTGACTTCATAGCCCGTACCGAGAAGCGCAGATGATACAGCGATCGCAAGATAACAAGTTTGTAGAGGCACTTTGTACGAAGATCGATAGCAACCTTTACAAAGAATCAATGATATGTATCATTCTTTATTACCTGATTATTTTAAAGTTTCACTCACCTACAGTACAGTAGCTACGTGAAGTGATTGCTACAATCTGGACGGACATAATGAACCAGGATACAAAACCTCACTCACTTCACTTCCGAAAAAGGGCTACTTTCCGAAGCAATAGCCATATCGCCAGATCTCTTACGGGTTAAGTGGAGAATCGAGTGTAATGTGTCACGACAAATCTTCCAAACTTGTCTTATTTCCTCTACATTAATTACGGATTCTATGCATACAAAGATAAAGAAGACAAACCAAAATACTCTCAAGTTCATAGGATTAGGGTGAAGAGTAGCGCATCTGCTCAGGCTATCGCTAAGTGATAGCTTTACACTACAGCGTCAGAGGGAGAGGAATGTTTTTCGAGCGTATGTATATACGTGTGTTTTCATTATTTAACAGTATGAGGTGTATTCAATTCATATTGATATCGCGTTATGCCAGTGACACGGGCTACATTAAAATACGTTTCATGCAGTCGAGTTTCATCTCAGTTTCGTTAAACATACAAACCGCAGGTTTTCACGCCAACAAAGAGTTACGGACTCAGCAGGCGTGGGTGTGTGTTGGTCGCGCGGGAGATCGCGTGACACAGTAGGCACGCAATTGTCGCCCACGGAAAGCCATGTCTCGACTGCAACTTGCAAGTTAGTAACTTTATCATCGATCGACAAGCTGACCAGTGTGACCTCCATGGCTCACATTTCATGACAATCCGATTGGCGCCATACAAGGATAATACAGGATAACTTGCTTTTAAGTAGCTAACTAGGGAGTTTTCCCCTGGGGATAATTTCAATCCATTTAGAATCACGACTCCACTAACGTAAATTTGTTGCTCTTTATGAACAACACAATAAGACATAACCAACCATGGAAACTCCTGGTATACTATCAGGCCCCCGGAGTTACCAACGCAAAAAAGGTTTATAGCGTAACCACTAAGCTATGCTAGACAATACAAACATCAATTTGCGCCTATTAACGCGTATAAGGCATAAAGCACGTTGAATCATTATGTTAATAGAGCAAGGCATGTTAATTACAACGCCGGCGTCTCGGCTCGCCTGGACCACAAGCGCTGCACTGTATGCTACACAGCGTTGATCATCGACGCGTTAGATCTATTGCGTTTTGTACAATCCTTAGAAAAGCAACAATGTACCATCAGATTTTATTTAAGCAGGCTCTTCCTTAAAGATCCCCAGTCGTGTCGGATCGGTTCGGGATTTATGATAAAGAGTAAGTGTCATTGTCACAGTGCAAGCAAATTCTCCTGGTTGCTCGGGGGCGGTAGCATACTTACATAACGGAATGAAGCGATGTACTATGCTTACGTGTTTCATGTGGTTTGTTTCTACTATCTCCAATAGCCACTGTTGGAGCGTATGGGTTGCAAGACAACAATTATTGGCCTTTATGGGTGATCTTGACGTTTATGGGTGTCGGTAGGCACCAGAAAGCTCCAAGTGTCCGTTTACCCCGAAATACAATGAAAAAAAAATGCGAACAAGTCGCCATTATATTAGTTGCGTCCAGTAGTTACAACATAGCGAAGCCTAGAAAATGACTCGTCTGTGCACCGCTTCCTGCGTCGCTTCCGGCCGCGCGCGCCGGCTACACGCGTGCCATTGTGTGTACTGTACGTATGATAGATATCTTGTCAATTTTATGGCAAATGACCCCTCTAATTTTAATTCGACTCTATTTTTAGTACAATTTTAGGGTCGGTAGTCGTGTAAGGGCTGTTTATCATTTGCCCCTTCTGGACTATAAGAGAACATATCGATTAACAAGTACCTATCTCTCTTTACAGAACAGTTCTATTGCAGCCCCATCGGAAAATTAAGTGCGTAACCAACTAACTTTGCTTTCTTTGACTATTTATATTTTTTGTTCATCGTACTCGATATCGAGCCTACTGGCTGCAATATAGATGTGTATTCTCTCTTCCACATGGCTCCAGTGTAAAATGAGTTTGCGTTTCGTGCGGTTTGTGGGACTCTATGAAGTGGACGGGATGAAGGAAGGCAACGTATCTGCATGAAATGCGTAGGTAGTCATCTCGTCTGCTTATTGCGCCCTAGCTGGAAAAACGTGTAAACGTCTTATAACATGCGACGCGAGGCGCCCGTCTCAGAGTCAAGCATCAAATGCGCAGGCGCTTTTTTTTCGGAGGGACCTAATACTGGTTTGGTGGCGCTTGTCCAGCCTCAACAGTTCGACTGACTACGAAGACTTTTGTGTCTTCAGGTTTAGGGAGACGATAGGGGGACAGACCCCCCTCTTTTCCCGCAGATGGTAAGAGATGTACCGGGTTGAAAAATAAGTGTGCGCAGGCGCTCCGACTGGTTCGATTAATGAGCCTAGCGATCAGCTATGGTCTGCGGTGGTGCCAGCGATCGCACGGCACCACGAGTGAGCGGGACCTACGAGCGAGAGAGATAGCGAGTGCACGGCGCCACGAGTGAGCGGGCCTACGAGCGAGAGACAGCGAGCGTCGACTTGTATATGTTGCGAACATTTCGCGTAATAAATCACGAGGAAAGGAGTTGGATAATTTTATTATCCCTATACCTTTTACATTTTATTTTTACTAATTTTACTTTCCCTTTTTATATTTTTTAAAATTTTTCTATATTTCTTTTACCATCTTTATTTTGTTTGAGCACCAGAAGATGGGCATAAACATCTAATTTAATACATATTTACCATTCTTTTATAATTTTCTCTCTTCACATCACATTTACTTTTACGTTGATATGTCTTTATTATTTATTTATTAAGAGGAGTGTACTATTTTATGTTCAACTTATAATTTTGTTTCCTATTTTTATTTATTTCCTCAACTAAAGGAAATTTATTTTGTTTGTATATTACTTATACAATTGTGATGTAGATTTTGTTTTTGGTGCCTCTCCTTACACAATTTCAGCGATCACACGGGCGGTACCGAGTGGAAAATGGCAACATTATTGCCACTTTCCCGAAAGGTTACGTCCGCTCTTCCAGCGGCTAAAACCTCCTGGTCCGAAGCCCCTTTTATCCCATTTCCTACAACCGTAGTCTTAATAACACAGCGTTCGAGTCGGCGTCTGTCCATAGGGCCATCACAGGAGTGGCTCCATACACGGTTCAGTTCCCAGTTCGCTGTGGGACCTGTGAAAACGCCCCGATAATGGACGGACGCCATTCATGTAAAACAATTTGCTAACCATCGACATTCTTGGTTCGTATAGTCTCGACATAACCACAGCCTCGTCTTGACGAGGTTCGAACCCGAAGTCTCCTGTAGGGAGCAAAGCTCCGGTCCCCCTTAATCCTGTAGCGGGATCGAGTGCGAAGGCGTACGAGTGAGTAATAAATTACTCATCGACTAGCCGTCTAATTCACATAACCTGAAGCTACAGTCTCATGAGGCATAATACCAGAAGCCGTTAGCTAGTATGATTTATGTGCAGCAACATACTACTCGTCTGGCAACACGTTGCTGTGTACGTTAACGTTGGTTTTACGAGGCGGGAGCCATTAAAATTACGTGAGTTGCCATTAACCGTATTAAACCAACATCGGGTGTTTACTTCAACGACATATGGTTTTTTTCGGAAGGACTTTGAGCCAGGTACGTCCTCTACGCAGAGATGTATCTCTTTAGTGTTGTAACGTTAAACACATTGGCTCTCTATGGGGGAGGCCTACATTCAACAGTGGATGGCTATAGGCTGACTCATTTATTCAATGTTAAACATCGATGTTTATGAACGATATATCGATATTTTATCGACGTTTTTGTGGACAAATATGGAAAAAACAGGCTCTCTTATTTAAACATCGACTTGAATATTGACTGGCTCAAACTATTAGGAGTGGAACACTGTACAATTAATTTTACTCAATAAATGGGTACATTTTATTACAACAAGAAAACGTGTTATATCTCATTATAGGGTTTAATCTTATTGAGTGTTAATCAGCTGCGAAGTTAAGCGGCAGTAAAGTGAATAACGTGGCTCTAGAGAAGATGAACGTTCTTAAGATATCGTTTTAAAAATATCTATGTATTTATGAATAATATATATTTGAATACATCGATCTGAAGTTAGCAACCCTATACATACGTAGATAATGTGTTGTGTGGTCTACCGCTAAAGGGTAACTACTACAATTAAACAAAAGGTTAAAGAAAAAATTCAACACAAGCTCCCGTCTTATGGTACAAATTTGACCGCAAAAAACTATTCAAAAAAAACATTAGAACGCATAGTTGTCCCTCATAGTGCAAGGGGAGTTATAGGTTATAGGGGCCATTTGGTAACTACCGACGCCCATAATCATCCGCACGGTGAGTGATTGTACACAAACCACACGAGACGCGGTAGCATAGCGATATCGTGTGAGCGAGAGGTACCTTTATCTTGCCCTATTTGGCTGCAATGCAGCACGGCACCTTACTATCTGAGAACAGTATATATACAGGTAATGTGCGCTTTCTGAATTCCGAGTAATCGGCGTTGAGTAAGCAAAGTGAATTTTGAAAGGTATTGAGTAAACATTTCGAGGGCCGACGCGATACCGCTATCAGCACTGATAAGGTACCGATACGGGGAGGTTAGTCCGACCGATAGTGTACGTCTATATACACTAGCCACAAATTATATTATAAACATCCGGGTCGTATGATATATCGGTCTCGGCGTTGATTGAGAGAGGTATAAGTCCACCAGAGGGCCAATAGAGGCCGATGTAATGACGACGATCAGCGTCCCGCGGTTTCACCTGTGTAACTCCGGTCGTACTGGTCTTAGCGTCGTAATAAATCGCCCAGTCCATCCTATATCCCCTCCCCTCCATAATATGTAAACAATTTCATACGATTGATGCCTCAAGTTTACGCGACTGTTACTACTGTTACGGATTTTATCACGGTTCATTTGTTACAACAAAAACTACTTTTACGGATTTTATGGCGGTCCCTAAAAGTAGTTTTTATTGTAATGACTAACATTCGCGTAAACTTAAGACATCAATACGGTTCATTTAATTACGTAACTAGCTGCTCTGTAAAGCTAGGTTGCTGTAACGCTTCTGAAACATCGGGCCAGTTAGGTAATTAAATAAACCGCGGTAAAATCTGTAAAAGTAGTTTTATTGTAATATTCATACCAGTTTACTAATGGGATAAGCAGAGTGGAGCGAGCTATATATATCATGTTCCTTCTATATAAAACAAAGTCCTCATAAAATGTCTGGATATGATCCATTTTCTCAAAATATACTGAACGAATTTGCTTCCGTTTTTCACCCTGGAATATAGCGTCTCCCGAGGAATGTTTTAGTATACTTTGGACCTTATTATTTACGGGCGAAGCCAGGGCGGATCGCTAGAACTAATTACTATAAGTCCATTAAACTATCGACGTTTCGGTCATTGTAGTGGCCACGGTCACTGGAAAGTAATGCGTCAATTTGCGAGGGCTGAATTACATTAAATTCCGTTGCCTATTAAACATTATTCACGGATGACGTCGCCGTTGGAATATGAACCATAGCTTCAGTATAGTATTACGCACCTGTCTCTATATTGACGTAACACACTTAACAAAAACAGTGTCTTATGACAAGTGTGTGTGTGTGTGAGTGTGCAAACACACGGTAGAAGTTAAACTGCAGAAACCTACGGAATAATGAGATAAATAGGTAATATAGCTTTTTAGATATTTTTTTAGTTGGGAAATGCGTTTATGCATCCCTTCCGGTCATCAGTTTCTGTGGGATTATTGCTGCATTGCAGCAGAATCGGGACGGCATGACCGGGGACAGCTCACATGATACCCCGCCTTAAAAGTGATAGCTATTGACATTCGTGTGGCTTGCGAGTAGCAAGTGGCCCATTGGGTGTTTGGGGTGAAAGAGGGCAACACATCTTCATAACCATTAACGGCATCGGTAGTCAAGAAATGGTATTTGGCCCCTGGCAAACGAGGTGTAATCCCATTTATGTTATATATATAACATGTTACACGACATATGCTATTACTACTGTACTGTAGCAACAGTACTGCCGCTGTGCCAGTCCGACCACGACACGGCACNNNNGCAGTACTGTTGCTACAGTACTGCCGCTGTGCCAGTCCGACCACGACACGGCACAGCTGCTCAGCATTCCACTAAAAAGTCAACAACATGATCGTTCTTAAATTATCACACCTATAAAAGAGACCAAAAGTTTTGTGAATGCCTAAATGCTGTAACAAATACATACGAGGAACAAAATGCAAATTTAGCATTTATTATTTTTCATGACTTATTTTGTCTTTTGTATAACCTATGCTTCCCTAAGCTACGAATCAAAAAAATTAAATAAAAAGTATAATTGGATGTGTAGAGGGCTAAAGTTAAGTTACAAAACTAAACGTAAGCTAAGATATTATTATTACAAAAATAGAAATATTGCGAATAAAAGTGAATATAAAAAAAATGCATAAATAATTCTAAAAAAACGATAATAAATAACATTAATAAAAACGATAATGTATGTAAAGTCACCTGGACTGTTACTAAAAATGAAATAGGTACTAGTTTAAAGGACAACATACAAAACCTTAAAATCGACGATAAAACTAGAATGAATCCCGAGGAAATAGCGTCGGCATTTAATCATTATTATATAAGATCGATACACAACTCTAATAATTTAACACATAAACCTATTTGTAACTACACTAGTACCAATACGATGTTTCTAAAACATATGTCGGAATGTGAGGTAACGAAGTATTGTTGTTAATAAACACCAAATCGGAGGGCTACGACGAAGAAAACATAAAAATTATAAAAGTGTGTTCAGCTGACCTGACCGCGATCGTTACGTACTTGATTAATTTTAATTTATCTTTTTCTTGTAGAACGTTTCCAGATGCATTAAAAATATCAATTATAAGGAAGGCCTCAAGAACTACCGAATAGAGATATACGAAAAATGCATACTAAAAAGACTTAGAATTCTGTTCGGAATTTAAAATAATATCAGATGAGCAGTTCGGTTTTAAAAAAAGGAAAATTCACTACACTAGCACTCTTCTCACCTTTAAAGATAAAACTAGGAAATATTAAAAATAAATTTATGACCACAGGGTTAATTTTTTGACATATCTAAAGCTTTTGACCTCGTTTCCCATGAGCTTTTGTTACAAAAATTAGAAAATGTTGGGCTTGGAGAACCTACACTTGAGTGGATTTCAGTTTATATATTCCATATATAATATTATATATTCCAATAGACAACAGTGTGTTTCAGTTACTGGACTAAAGTGCAATACAGAAGTCACGTCATATTCATCAGAATAGGAATACAACAGATGCGGAGTGCCTCAGGGGAGCGTATTGGTCTATATTGTTCCTGTTGCATATAACGTAACAAAATGACGTAGTAGAAATGACACATCACAAATTTATATAATATGCAGATGACATTTCAATTATTATAACATCAAGTAAAACACACAATACAATTAATGACCATGAAAATGATACAAATAATAAAATTGAAGATTTAATTAAATGGCTTGATATCAATAATCTTATAATAATAATATAGTGAAACTTAACATTTTAAGACTACAAGAAGTGACTCATACAAAATTCATGGGGACTGTATATGGGGGATGAAAATTTAAATTGGAAATGACGTACAGAAGAATTGTCCACTAAGATGAATAAGTTCATATTTGCACTTAAGAAACTACAAACAATTATAAATACAAAAATGGCTATTATGTCTTCCTGTGCTTATGTCGAGTCTTTCCTACCTTATGGATTAATGTTACGGGGCAACAGCACCGACCATAACAGAGCATTTATTGCACACAAGAAGTGCATATGTTCGATATGTGGGATTAGACCTGTTGAGTCTTGTAGAACAATATTTAAGCAACTTGGCTTATTACCGGTACCCTCGCTTTATTTCTTTGTAGCAATTGCTCGTATATATGCACAAATACCTGTTCACATCAGCCGAAGAAGTGATTGTAGCCAACATGACTCATATAAGCTTGTAGTCAACGATAAACCTTTTTTGTTGACGCGGGGAAGCGCATTTACGCGCCTTCACCGGCCCTTGGTGGGGTCCGGTGGTGAGTGGGACTCGCGGCACATGATAGTGCCGAATAGCCACAAAAACTACCGCGAGTGCCATCACTGCCGCCCTTGGTGGGGTGCCCCGGAACAACAATCAAAAGGGCACCTCGACGGCTACTCAGCCCCATAAGGGACCAACTACACCTCCACAGATGGGGTTGCCCAGCACTACAGGGCAACCCCACCGACTTTGGGACAGTGTAATGGGGTGAGGTTCCCATCCTCGACCCTTGCCCCGTGCGCAAAAGCGCCAGCCCCTGTTGCTCTTACGTCCTCTCTTCCTATAAGAGGGGTGCAAAGATCCCCTCGGTTCAATTTCCTTCGCCTGGGTTCACCCCAGGCTACTAAGCCCCACCGCCACGACAAGGCCTGAACCATGGTGGGGTGTCAACGATAAACCTAAATTAACAAAATTTAATAAAAGTTGTTTAAATATGTGTGTAAAATTATACAATTCACTAGTTACTACTAGTGACCTAAAGAAGCTAAGATTGACAATGTTTAAGCATAAATTGTATCAGTGGGTTCTTATAAACAACTATTGCAACATTAAAGACATATGAATTCTAAGTACATAAATAATGTTTAGTAGATAATACGTTTGTGATATTGTATTTACTGTTTGTTAACATAAAAACTTATTCTTGCATGCTATTATTATGTGTATCAAAACATGCGATCTCTATAAAATTGTAACATCTACTGTATTCCATGTTTTAAGGCAAATAAAAAAAGAATATTATTATTACTAAATTTTATATGCATATATTACATGTAAAACCTAGATGGGCTGCTAGAATAGTCTGGAGGTACATAAAATGTCTGTCATATGAAAATCTGCAGAGCCTCAATGTATTGAGCAATAAGCAAAGATGCGCAATGTGTTATCGTATTCTTGTGCTGATATCTATTTATATTTTATTCATGTAATTATTTTATACATGTTTAATAGGTTAATTTATAAATCAACTTTGCACTGCCTCATTTCAAGTCGAAGATTGCTTTTCCTCTATGTAAGGCTAAGGTTGCCTGGAAGAAATTTCTGCATAGTAATGAGGCCACCTTTGTGTATTTTTATATTATTATGTTCTACTTGTTTACTATTGTTAAAATGTTGTGCACAAAAAAGTATATTTCATTCATTCAACTATGGGCGTATGCTTACCATTTGTCACATTACTACTGCCTGTTTGTCTCATATGCAATAAATAACGTGTACGCACGCAAGAAGTACTATATAACGATACAATGCAGCAATATGACCTATCACTACACGGCGACTAATTAGCGCCCGAGTACATTGAGTGCGCTAAAATTGTCGTGCAGTAATGGCTATTTTATTTATAATTATTTTAGCACGAGTGGGATAAGTCTGCCCGAAATGAAATGAAGCAATTCGTATTCACAATCAGTGGGGTCCGGGGGTCTATCACTTACCTGTCGGTCGGTCTCTGGCCTAACGGTGTACGCGGATCGTAAAAATCACTCTCAATGTCTTCCGCTCAAAAACAAGTACACATAAATAAGAACCGGAAACTTGACCATTTATTGTATGCCGTAACTTTTGTTGACTTACGCGAGTTACACATATTTCCGTATTATATTTATGCACCCTGTTCAAAGTGTACAAGTTACAACTTAAATAGAACCGGTCCAGCCCACTAACATACGGTGAAAACAAATATAAAGTTGATATATATAAACGTATATGCTAAACAAAAGTATTATTTTCCGTCATTTAAGTACAAAAGAGCTCTTTTCGAATGTAAATTTGTAGCATCCTGTTTTTTGTTCGAGTTTGCAAAAATATTTGAACAGATTTGGAAGAAACTAGTTTTGTTTGAAGTATAGTCTTCTTATAGTTGATAGATGTTATTATGAGAGCTATTGTGAAGTAAAACTTATTTACGCACTTGGCGAGTAAGCTGAAATGAGGTGAATTGAATGCGACACGAAGCGTTTCGAAAACGAGATATAAGTGAAGATAGAAAAAAAGAGTGTTACTTTATGCTTAGAAAAAAAGAGTGCTTCTTACGTAACGCAGGGGAAAAATAGAGAGGTGCGTGCACACATATGCTTACTCTCCCAGAGACTCGTAGTTACATTCCGTACAAGTAAATAAGCTTTACTTCGGTGAAGTGGTCTAAAGCACACATAATTTTGTAAATTAATCTTGTACATATTATAAGAGTAATAAGCATGCTGCACTGCCACCGAATTTGACCGTTAGAAGAGGTTCCTCTCGCGTACATGATACCGCCTTCAACAAAAAAAAAAAACCACTCACATAAGCCGGACGGAAACTACCTAACGGTCCCTAAGGGCCGCATTGACAAAATATGTTTTAATGTGATTCTATTTTTCACATCACATCTATGTGTGTATGTCTGGTGTCGTATACGCACGGCAACACGATAACGGTCCAATGGGGGATAATCAGCATACCTGCGTGCCTCCGCGACCTCGGCTGATCTAAGCCATCCCGAAATATCAACTATCTACGTCAACGTCTTGATGTATAGCTAATATGTTAAAATCTTCCTTGAAGTCTAGTGGTAAGCATGTTCTACCGCAGATAGTGAGAACCTGGACTTGAGTCCGCGGATAGGAACAATAGTAGTTATTGGATTTTTCATTTTCTAATAATAATCCGGAATATAAACGGCAGGATCAAACCTTTTTATGTCGTCCTTTCAACAGACATTCTCCCTCGTCTCTCCAGTGGGCGTCTAGAAACTCATAAGCCGCATGAAGCGCATGTGAGCCAGACCTCACAAGTACCTCCCACGTCATGTGAGAAAGATTAAAATAAATGCAAAGAAAAGCTTTTTATATCAGTCCTTTGTTCTCGTGCGCTCGAGCCTGGAAGCCTTATATCTGGATATAGGGTAACTACACATACGGCACACGGCACACGGGGTGGGGCTTCTAAACCGAGCGCGAAAGTTCTGGAACTTTCGCGCTCGGTTTAGAAGCCCCACCTATGTTCTGACCTAATTCGACTGTTAACACATTCATTGTATGTATATGCAGGTAATGTTGAGTTAAACATTACCTCAGCCACAATTTATAAGCTACAAAGTGGGGCACAAAAGTTTTTAGGGTTATGATGATATCCTGCTTCAGATCATACTAGTAAAAGGTAGTGCCATGCTGCCGGATTGGGCCGTTACAACAAGTGACAATTCGGGTGTCGCGTGAAGTGTGAAGTTTGAAGCGTTGAGATTCATCACAAGTTTCCGACTTCTCGTTGTCCGCCTATTAATTACAAAAATAAACATTTCCCATGGGCCACATGTGACTCACGGTTTAATATAAGGGAGTATTTTCCCCTGCTGTTAACTGTTATGCTCAAAACGAAATGGCTTCTTACTCGAACGGAATCGCTCGATCAGCTCGAATACTAATTTACTACGCACGCGAACACTTCACTTGTGTTATGCAGAAACGTTTACGATACTAAGGCTGAACCTCCTTTGGCCTCCAGAGGATAGACCTCTGAATGCCTATAAAATTAATGAAATATTAGTACAATATAAATGACCGCAAGACTTGGACTGACGACGTGGCTACGGTGGCGGGGAGCCGCTGGATGCAAGTGGCTCGTGATCGTGACCTGTGGCGCTCTATTGGGGCCTATGTCCAGCAGAGGACGTCATCCGGCTGATGATGAATCACATTTAATAGCTAAAGATGTACTCTATACTAGGGTTTTTCAAAAAACAGGGTCTTCGAATCTGATGGGTCGCCCGGTGGTTTCATAACCCATACATGGGGAATATGTGGGTCCTCTATGTCATAGTGTGGCGGATGCTAATAATATAAGGCTGAAGTTTGATTGTTTGAACACGCCAATCTCAGGAGCTCCTAATTAGGATTGAAAAAATATTTGGGTGTTGAATAGTCCATTTATCGAGGAAGGTTATAGGCTATATAACACGACGCTACGACCAGAGTTACGCGTGTGAAACCGCGGGATGATGCTAGCATCTAACCTTCCTTGCTGAATAGGCCGCTAACATTAAAAAGAATATCGCAAATCGGACATGTACCTCCTGAGATTAGCGCGTTATTCAATCCTACTGATATTATGAATACGAACGAAAGTTGGATGGATGTATGAACGTGTTTTTGTATAGTATAGGGGGACAAACGAGAAATCTGAGCCCATCTATGAATACCGACGCTCATGAACGTGAGCTTAATTATTGTGCCGTTGTATTTCCCTCCTTTTCACCTGCTCCCCAATAGACAACCGTCCATTCACAAACCGCATGAAACGGGACACTGCAGATGTTACTTTACGGCGGTATCACATGATGATGACAGATACCTCCCGGCTCGTGCCGGCCCAATTCCGTTGCAATTCAGCATGGCACTACCTCTTACTAAATTGTTGATTATTACTAAATCACGGCAAAATCACCGAACAGATTTCGATTAAACTTGGCAATGTTTTAAACAAGAATAACACTTAAGCTATAGAAATACTATCTTTTGTGCGTGTAGTACACGCGAACGAAGTCGCGGACAACAGCTATTATTAGTCTGGATAATGTAAGGCTTTTCTAGTTTATCAACATTTAACAACGTTCCATGTGAGTCGGCATAGATTTGAGGCTGTGATACACAAGTGTACACCGAGTGACCTTGGCGAGGTGACTGGCCGACCACAAAGGAAGCTATTTATCAACCGAGTATAGGATAGGTTCGATCCAACAATTCTTCATCGAATAAAAAGCCTTAGAAAAACCGATAGCACGCTTTGAAGCCAATTATTATCGGGAGTTAAAAAAAAAATAACGTGGGCCCTTTTTATAGACGTGTGTTGGCCGGTCAACATACTCGTGGCGTCGATGACGCCCATATATATATAATATTAGTACCCAAGAGGCCTCTTGGCCTTATTATATATTAAGCCATATTTTTGCCCCATTCTCGCGCAAAGGCCCAATTTTTTTTCCACTTTGCTCAGTCCAGAACTTCATCGCACCGACCAGGCAAATATCAACCGTGATCATCTCGCTACTCTATTTTGGTCTGCCGCGTCCCGTTTCTGAGTCCTGGTCCCATAAAGTGGTAATTTTTGCACATAACTTGCCTTATAAAAGGGGTACAAAGCGCCTCCTCCTCTTTAGACCCCTCTTCCTATAAGAGGGGTCTAAAGAGCATCCCCCCGGTTCAGTTGGTTTTGCCTGGGTTGACCCATCAACCAGGGTGGAGCTCAGACTACTGAGCCGCACCGCCACAAGACGCACTTCATGCCTTTTCTTGTTGACGCACGTAAACACATTTATGGCGCTTTACTTGCCCTGGGTGGGTCCAGTGGCGTGTAGGGCTCGCGGCACATTATAGTGCCTTTTTTTGTCCCCTCTTCTTATAAGAGGGGTACAAAGAGCAGCCAGGCTCCATTTGAATAATACAATCATACAAACAAATAATCGACTCCAAGTCCATGTAATCCAGTAGTTTCTAATCCCTATAGTTGGGAGTTCACGCCGAAACGAAAAAATATGTGAGTCGTGTGAACCGTCAACGCTCAGCGTAACGCTTTTCAGTGCTTACGTTGTATGTGTAAAACATAAGCTCACTAATAAGTACATAATTATTTTGCTTCTTAAGAACTACTCCAACACGGACCTGTTTATAAAAACTTTAATTTCACACGTTGTACCTGTACAATGATCACTTGTGCTTGTCCTGGTGGCTGTTGTTGTAACACATCCGAAATAAGTTAACAACATTTATAGTAATAACTTACTACAGTTGTGTATCTCCAATACATGATACTATCACATACAAGACCACGGCTCGTTGTACGACAAAAAAACTATCCCGGAAAATGTAAACTAATTTAGTCATACGCTCTAGGTATTTTTTGTCTGTATCAATTTTAGTTAAAAAAAAACCTTTTTTTAGACAAGTTCATCTATTTTAGCAACTTTTATTGTCGCTGATACCAGCGCACTGGAGACGTTTTCATTAACATTCGGAAGTGTACGGGCAAATATTTGAATACAGATATAGCTGTGCTGTTAAGTAATAACATCCGTTAATATCTTATCGTTCGATGACCCCTCGCAAAATATCACCATCGCCTTTCCACCGATTACACACGGGTCAGACCGCATTATCTTCTGACTAATGAATCATTAGTATCATCGCTCTCGTGTTCTCTGTTATGTGTAATATGCAACATTAATTTGAAGTACCCCGGACCGCATATTTTAATGTAACCAGTGACACTCGCGTTATAAGGGCATATATTATATTACGTGATTCAGGAACATTTACACACATAGATATCCCGAAAAAAACATTACCGTTCTTTTAACGTAATCGGTTAAAAAATGTCAGTTCGTCGCATCGGAGCGGAGGTCTCTGGCCCCCTAATATATTATATATAATTTTACTTGTAACGGGGCTTGTCGAGCCTTATGTCGAGCCCTACAGCAAACTCTACCACTTGCTCTTTGCAAAAATAATAAAAATAGTATTATAGTATATATATTGTACTTTTTTATAGTATTCAAACGAAAAATCGGAGTGTTCTACAACTTTCGACTCCCAAGAACATTCGCACAATTACCAAGCCGCCGCGCTGCCCTCGTTTTTTCCTCCCCTCCAATGGGCTCCTCACAAACTGCACGAAGCGCAACAGCGTAGATGTCACTTTACGCCAGTATCAAATGAGCGAGAGGTACCTCCACGGTCGTACCAGCCCAATTCCGCTGCTATGTAGCATGGCACTACCTCTACTTATTAAAGTTACAATATGGTTCGAACAGAATTGGAAACATAGAAAAAATTAAGTACTACAGCTAGTGCTACAGGCAGCTAAAATTGGAGACTGAGTCAACACCCACAATGCCTTTTAGTGGAACAGTTGACTCGAAAATGTCTCAATTCGTTATAACACTGTGAGCTGACGCAAATAGGAAGCCGTGGGATTCGGGCAGCAGCGTCTAATGGGGGTCAAGATGTTTGCCCCTGGCGATGAGCATAGCGCCTCGCTTGACGCAACTGTGCCATACAAATTGGATGACTTGTTACTATTCCCAATTAATATGCCGCGACAACATTATTTTCCCTTGCACCTCTTTGTGTTTCTCTTCGAAACTAATCAATGTTGAAGTTGCATTTCTTTAGGTGCGCTTGGGAGCAATGAGAGATGCTTTATAAGAAAAGCGCGAACGACACCAAACACCAACACATAATAAAATCATCTATATGACTTGCTTTTGATATGTTACGACTAAGAAAACTTCATGTGAGAGTTCTTCACACATACGCGTTTTTGGTATTTACTAGCACTTAGAGGTCCGGGTCCGAGTCCTTGTGTTTACCCATACCAAGCTTTTGTTACTCCTCTACTTCATGTACAGGGTGTTGTTTACGTGTAACTGTCAAAGCTAAAAACTAAATGTAATAATCTCGTGTGTGCTCATTTTTCTAATTTCCGCTATTGGGCGATACAGACGTATCGCGACAAAGCCATTTATAAATTAAAATAAACAAAATGTAGAGCAGAACACTGCTACATTGTACACAGACCCATTGATTACTTCAAGTACAGTTCACTCGCACAATCGATTGTAGCTAATGGTAAAAATCAATATCGAGTACGAGTACCAGCTCTAATTAAGACCGTAGATAAAGCAACTACATTTCATTGCCACCAATTCATACATCATATCATAACAAGGATGTAATCATAACTAGACACACGTACAATAAAAGTAGTAAGGAGAAAAAAAAACAATATTTTTTTTCCGTAATATAACTATGAATTACCAACTTTCGATTTTTTTCCTTGATCTGCCTAACATTGTTTGTCAAAATTTATAACTGTAGATAGATGGCCAGTACCCATTAGTGTAAATCAACATGTTTACCGGAAATTGACAACAAACAATGAATTTCAGTTCATTTTGCAAATCACAAAGATTCTAAAGAACTTCACTTCAAAATACAATACAGTGCATCTAGTAGTAACACGACATCAATGTCACTGGTCTAAACTCGTTCGTGTGGATGCAGCACGTGGCTTGTATCATCACAAACCCACGTCTTCCTCTACCGACGGCCCACCATTTCACCTCACTAAGTTTTAGCAATGATATAATTTCCTCGTGAAGGATGTATTATTCATACAATTTGTGTACTGTCAAGCATTTTCGTGTAGGCAGCAAAAAATCAAGAGCTCTGAGAGAATGTAGTGACTTGGCCTGACATTTCTTAGGAGGAACTGGAGTTTACACATTACGACCCTTAATGTATACATTGTTTAGAGTCTAGGTGAACTTAGCTCTAAAATTACACAAAGCCTTGCGGCGAAACCTTTTCATGCCTATGCAACTACAGAATCTATAACGTTACCAAAACGATGGCAACTATAAAATATTATAATTTACTGTTTAAATCTTTTCCTCATAATTAGTTACTCCTCAACTGATACGGTCCTTGTACAGGCAATTTCTTTATTTTCCTAAAAGCGGAGACAGAGTTATAAAGATGCGACATCGACGTTAAATATGTTATTTCGGCCACTAATTCATGCTTATATGCTAAATGAGAAGTATTCTTTCACAAACCGGCGAGTTTTTAGGGTTCCATACGCAGAGGGTAAATACGGGACCCTATCAATAAGACTCCCATGTCACCGGGCCGTATCTCATGGACCGTGATAGCTGGACACTCGAAGTTTTCACACATGATGTCTTCCTGTTGCCGCTATAACAACAACTGCTAAAAATAGTACTAATTTATTATTTAAGGGGCTCTTCCATTAAATAAACAAGTTTTTGATGGATTCTTATTGGTGATGTTACAGAATCCTTCGTGTGCGACTCGCACTTGGCCCTTTTTAAGCTAAAATACATGCGACTACTTTCAGACGATCGGCTGGCCCAGTTGATAAAGTGGCGATTAGTCCGCGTGTTGCGCCACAGGTCGCAGGTTCGATTCGCGCCTAAGTAATGGATGTTGATATAATTATATGTATTCTTATTCAAAAAAATTAAGTATATCTTAAGTTTACAAAAAATATAATATTAAATATATTTCCATCTATATCTATTGACACAAGCCATTAAGGTACTTAGCACAGGACTAGGCTGACGTGGTGTGAGTAGTCCACAGATGATATTATAAGCGCTCACATGACACGGCTGAATTACCATAGGACCATGGTACATGTAGTACCTGCGTCAGATGATCTACTGCAAGCTTGCCTCCTTTAAAATAGTTTACATATCTACAATCCGTTGGCGCAGTCAATTTGAGTGGAAACCTTGAGAGCCATTATTGTCAATAAATATTCACGAGATTCAATCTCAATTTGACTATTGTAAATGTTACATGTGTATAGAATACGGTGCAAACGAGAAGTAGGGGCTATTCTTTGACTACCGATTACCGTTACTATTTCATCGTATCCCCTAAATGGATCAAAAGCCAATGGGGTGTTACGAAACAAGATACCATAACGATCACCTCAGATGACACTATGCTACCGACAGTTACAAGGCCATGACAAGATCATGTTCCCCACCATGGTTCAAGCCTTGTCGTGGCGGTGGGGCTTAGTAGCCTGGGGTGAACCCAGGCGAAGCCAATTGAACCGAAGGGGGATCTTTGCACCCCTTTTATAAGAAGAGGGGGCTTCAAGGTCAGGAGGAGGAATCGTTCTCGGTACCCCCCTTATAAGAAGAGGGGACCTAAGAGCGACAGGAGGTGGCGCTTCTGCGCACGGGGCAAGGGGCGAGGATGGGAACCTCACCCCATTGCTCTGTCCCAAAGTCGGTGGGGTTGTCCTGTAGTGCTGGGCAACTCCATCTGTGGAGGTGGAGTTGGTCCCTTAGAGTTAGAGACTAGCCGTCGAGGTGCCCTGATGATTGTTGTTCCGGGGCACCTCACCAAGGGCGGCACTGATGGCACTCGCGGTGATTTTTGTGGGTATTCGGCACTATCATGTGCCGCGAGTCCCACATACCACTGGACCCCGCCCAGGGCCGGTGAATGCGCGTAAATGCGTTTCCCCGCGTCACCAAAAAAAAAAAAAAATGACAAGATCATGCTGGCCCAATTCTGTTATTTAGCTGAAACAGTTTACGTTCTGTCGTGGATAGCTTAATCGCTCGCTCACGGCACGCGCTGAAGGTTTATTCCGCTCTCCACAGCTTAATTTGTAAGCACGGACAGTACTGTCATATTGATGAAAGAAAAGTTCATCTGGTGCCTTTCGTATTTGTCAAATTCCAGGTCTCTTTTAATGAAAGCTCAGACAACCTATCTCCTCCCACAAGCAGAAATCCCAGGGCGGCTAGGTCGCTTTTCCACCTCCACCTGATGAACGGTCGAGCAACCCTTCGTAGCCCTACACGCCGACTCTTGAATCTTACCGGCCCCATCTGCCCTCGTCTGATGATATCTTTGGCAGAACAAAGTATGTTATGTAAGAGAGTGTATAAACCATAAATTGTTGCTCCAAAGAGAAAGAATCGCTTCATTTTGAATTTTATGAATAATAATGTGGAATTGGAATTACAGGCGTGAAGCGTTGCATAGAGCCTTTTCTCGGAAACACTCGTAGATTGGATGAAATGGGACGATAAAATCGCGAATGTTTGTATTAAAGCTACTTGAACTAAGCAGGTGAATGTTATTGTCCTTGGAAATGCTATACCCCAAACCTGGGTGTGATGCCTGTGTGGAACTCGCGGATGAACCGAATACCGACTAGAACCCCGCTGGTACCAATGACCTACGCCGCCTTTTTCCATGTTGATGCGGGAACTACAAATCCTCAGGACACCTCGATGGCTAGTCAGTCCACTAATGGACTGACGCCTCCTCAACAGGAGTGTTGCCCCACACAACGGGACAACCCCGCCAACTTTGGGACAGTGCAATGGGGTGAGGTTCCCATCCTCGCCCCTTGCTCTGTGCGCAAAAGCGCCGTGCCTCCTCTTAGGATCTTTAGTCCCCTCTTCTTATAAGAGGGGTACAAAGAGCAGTCCCCTAACTTCAATTAGCTTCGCCTAAGGTGTCTGGGTTCACATCAGGCTATTGAGCCCCACCGTCTTGAGAAGCCTTGAATGATCCAAGGTAAGTACAAAGTAATTACCTAAACTTTGCCTACACATCATTGTTCCTCTTTTTATTCAATGTCCGAAGGAGGATAATTGTGTATTTTACCTGTTTGACGTATTTTAGCGTATAAGTTATCATCAGATTCGTCCTGATAACTTGGGTCAGTCAGAACTATATTCTCAACAATCGTTTTTTTAAGTTAGTATATGATTTATTAAAACATTGGTCAAAACCCGTAAATCAGAACTCAGGATCACGTGATTTTGGGGTTGTGACTGATAGTGCTTGACAATAGACGAATGATTGGCTTATAATATAGCTACATGTGCTTCGCGGTTTCACTCGCGTATATTTTAGTAGATATCCTAGCTTGTAGTAAAGATGTTTCTAAGAAATTATTCACCTTAAAAATACAAACTCGGGGTTTAAGTCTTACAAAATCCCGCCTCAGTCCCGCGTTTAAATAACCTTTACGGATTTTATTAAACTACCCCGACGTTTCAGAAGCTTTACAGCAAAATTTAATGCTCCTAACCCTTATAGTTTCTGAGTTTGTGTGATGAGAGAGTGAGTGACCTTTTGTTTATTCTATAATTCTGTCCACGGTGGGATTCAAACATGTGACCCTCAAATGCCCACACTTGACCACTAATCAAGAGCCGACGTGGTCGCCGGCAACGGTCACGCTTACATCATTTCCTATAAACTACTCTTATCAGTTTCATCGATTTGATAAACTAGCGTTAATGCAAGGCCAATCATTTATATTAATACATACAGAGACGTGTACGTGCAGTTAGCGGAATGAGTTTCGTGTGGTTTGTGAGGAGCCGGTGCAGGGCAGGACGAAACGTGGGCAATCTGATTGACGTCGAAACACTCGGACTCCTCGTTTATTACACGTATATACTTTAAAAAACAGAATCCGTGTATTTATGTTGGTTTATATGATACTACTTTATATATGTTTATAGTAGCCTACTGTGTCCCGGTGCTGGGCAAGGCCTCGCAACTCTCTTTCACACCTCTCTGTTTACAGCTAGATTTTTTTTTTATAGAATAGGGGGCAAACGAACTATCGGAGCATCATTACTATGTCGATGCGATCCGTTGCCCTCCTTACCCACCCTCCAATGGGTCAATCGTTTCCAAAGGAGTCCAGCTCATGTCGCCACGGGGTCTGCTGCATGGTCGCCGGGTATTATGAGGGCTCCAAAGATATTCTTTAGGCCCAGAAATCCCCAGACTTATGACAGATTATGTTACAGTGGTGACATTCCTAATTTAGTGTTTATCCATGGAACATTCTGTTGCCTGTATCCTAATTTAGTGTTTATCCATGGAACATTATGTTGCCTGTATCCTAATTTAGTGTTTATCCATGGAACATTCTGTTGTCTGTATCCTAACTTAGTGTTTATCCATGGAACATTCTGTTGCCTGTATCCTAATTTAGTGTTTACCCATGGAACATTCTGTTGCCTGTATCCTAATTTAGTGTTTATCCATGGAACATTCTGTTGCCTGTATCCTAATTTAGTGTTTATCCATGGAACATTATGTTGCCTGTATCCTAATTTAATGTTTATCCATGGAACATTCTGTTGCCTGTATCCTAGCTTAGTGTTTATCCATGGTACATTGAGTTGCCTGTATCCTAATTTAGTGTTTATCCATGGAACATTCTGTTGCCTGTATCCTAACTTAGTGTTTATCCATGGAGCATTCTGTTGCCTGTATCGATCTTTTATTATCGTTATCACAACTTATCGAATAGCGTCCGATAAACCGCCTATAAATATTGTGTTTGAATTTGACTGTGCCTTTTTTTGTAAAATAACAAAATGTATAAAAACTTTACATCTTTTTATAAGTGCACCGGCGTCACGCCGAGTCTTCACCGAAACCCGGACCTATTAGTCGTAGCTTTCTCGATAAGTGGACTATTCAACATAAAAATATTTTTTCAATTCCGATCAGTACTTCCTGAGATTGGCGCGCTTAAACAAACAAACACTTCAAATTTATATTATTTGTATAGACTCTAAACAAGTATGTGTCGCGCGGCTCCCCATTGTGATTTAAGATTTTTCTTTCATAAATACACTAGCAACACCCCGCGGTTACTGCCGCGTTCTGCGCTCCCATTGGAGCTGGAAAGGAGCTGGAGCTCCCGTGGCAGATGCTTTATCGCATTACAACCCCTGCTATATCACAGACAAGACCACGTGCTATAGTTCGTATCTCTCAACTTGTCTTGGTCTAGTCTTTAAGCTACGACAATGCCAAATTTCATCAAAATCAGTTACGTGGTATATATATGATGAGTACAATCATACATCCAAACTTTTGCATTAAGATAATACTGGCGGTGCACCGCGGTTTACCCGCGTATAACTTGGAAGAAATCACTAATAATCGCACGTATTAACGAAATTTCATACAAACTGTCAACCTGAATAACATCCTTAGGCAGCGTATTCCGCAAAATCTCGTCTTAGAGAGAAACCACGTCTTAAAAAAACGTCCCCCATCCCAAATTTGGACCTCCAAGCATGTGCAGTTTCCGAGATTACGTGATTAATGAGTGAGTGACCTTTCTTTCGCTTTTATGTATATCGAAGTTAGTTTGCTGTAATACATATATGAATATCCTGGGCGGAATTCAAACTTGCGACCGCTAGTAGCGCCGGCCAGTTGGATCATTCCCAACGGACCCAACTTTTTGTCGTTAGGACAATTATCATCGTTGGCTAGTTATGTCCATCAGTGATCTCAAATGCACGTGTCAAACTTTGATTCAGTAATTGTGATGAGATTGTGACAATTACCACTTATCCTTGAAACATATTAACATTAGACAAGTGGCTTACAATAACTCAATCAAAACAACAAAATTACCAATTTGATAACAGTTGGAGGAGAAGGAAAACACGTGTGTTAAAGAGAACTAAAAAGCATGGCTGAAAACAATTAACTTTTTTTTTTCATTTAATGTGGTGCAAAGATTATTCACAACAGTGGTGTTTGTATTAAGAGTTTTGAATGTGGAGGAGGCCAGGCACCTGCCTGATGATGGTGGAAGGATTGTGATATGTGGCACTCCGTTCACATTGCCTGTCTCATTAATTAACTGGCGTTTCTACGCTGTATATTGTTCTTGATTTTTATTTACTTTAGTTCATTACCACCACAAACATGCAATAGTATTAAATGACTATCTAAAAATTATTTTATATGTTCTAAATTTATGACAAGAAAAGTAGTGGATGTTAATATATATTATGTGGGTACTTCACTGACTAATACATAGTTAATTTGGACCATTTTATGTGGTTATTGTCATTATTTATTTGAGGATTCAGTTATATATTTGACATGTCTATTACAAATGCAATTATGTAATTCAATTAGTGCATAACTGGCATATAATACATGCAAATTTTTTATTCAATTTAAATTAGACTAGGTGCATAGGCGTGCATAACAAGGGAGCAAAGACTCGAAATTCAAAATATTTTGAAAGTGAAGTTCTAACAAAATGAAATTGAATTGAAAAGGAAAAAAGAAAAGTGGCTTTTCTAAGATGGACAAGAGTGCAGGTGATGCTCGTTTTCGTGTACATTAAAGGACACCTCCTTAGAGAGCAGTAGATGGATAAAGTATTGCAAGGATAGCATATGGGATACAACATGATCCCTTGAATACTATCTACAAAATAGATAGAAATAGTACAAAACATAAATGAATACATAGTATGTGAGACAACATTAGTTTCAGTTCTTATACTAGGATGTCCTATGACAATTTAAGCCGTAACATGCATTGTGTGTGCATGTCTATCTAATGTGACAAATTAACTGAATATGTATGAGTATAAGTTTATAGAAATAAATTATGTTATCAATGTGTACTACAACACAGTATCCAAATGATGTAATCCATAAACAGAAGTCCTGTTACATGTGTGGCTAAGGATGTAAAAATATAAAAGTAGGCTTTTTATCTATCAAAATGTACATGTCCATGAACTAATTTTAATTATGATTACGGCTAAAGAAAACTGCCACATAATAAAATCTAATCAAAAAGTAAATATGTTGCAGGGCTTGGCTGATAAGAAGTATACTCATCAACTCTATTATCTACCTTTATTGCAGTTTAATATTTTTAAAAGACTACAATGAAAATCATTTGACATTTAACATGTTAAATGAATGGGAAATCTTCACTGCATTATGTAAATGTATGTTATGGTGACTAATAATCAATTAGAGATGGTCATTACACAATTAAAAGTGCAATCTTTAAGTAAGGGTTAACCCTTACTCAAGGTTTTAATTTAATTGATAAAATTATATGATCATTATATGAGGTTATAAATAACTCTTTAAAAGTTTATAATATGTGCAGTTAAACAGGTCATTAACATGATGCTATTAGGTGTGTACATGCATAAATTTAATATCTTTTTTTTGAAGTCCATTTGAATACTGGTTATTATAAGATTTTACAAATTATATATATTTCATTTAGGTATAAGGAATTTCAGCAACATTCCATTTGTATTAAGGAAAAACCAACACTTATATTATATATAAAAAGAAATATCTATAGAACATTTTATTCATATTGTCATTTTAAAACATTTTTATTGAACATGATACTTATTTTTAAATGAGGATTGATTGTTGTCAACCACTAAAATTTATCAGAAAAAATGAGTTTTGCTCAAACTTTTATCTTAAAATTTAAAATATTTATGAAAAATATTGTAATGTCTTGCATTCACATTCATAAAAAGCATTATAACATTTGAGTAGAATATTAAATTTGAAAAAAATATTACCTTTAAAATATGGTTTAAGTAAATGCATTAAGCTGTCAAGGTTTAAAATTTATCTAAAAAAATGCTATTTAATAGTTTGTATATATGTTGATTACTTTTATATTTTACAAATACAGGTGTTTGCAAACAATAAACATAAATGCCACTTACCTTTCTGAATGCAAATAGCTCATTTTGGAGTTTCTGTCGCTCAGCAGAGGGCTGCTGGCCCTTCCCACGTATAAACTTCAGCATTCTGCCGGCCTGCAACAAGATAATCACTTAGCTCACTTCACAAACACTATAAAACAAGTGGAAACTTGGTCCTACCATGTTAGCATGCTAGACGTACGCACACCAGTTACCCGACCGGTATCGGAATACGAACTGACTTCGGTGTGCACGGTAAAACCTAACTAACGCGGCGTTGTCATCATCTATGCCCGCACCCTGATAAAAATATGATTTATTCTTAAAATTAATTGATAATGTGGATAAGTGTAATTCCATACGATAGCGAAAGCAGTGCCATACTTTAGATAGATTGTAGCTCTAGGAATCACTGGTATTCAATATTGAGTCAACGTCTGTAGGTTACACGGGTAATCTTACACTTTTGTCATAGATTTGAACACTAGGAACAACAAAATACTATGGGTGTTACTCCTTACGTACCTAAACACGACAGTTTGAAAACTTTGTGTGATAAAATCCAAAATTAGAAGAATGACAGCAACTTAGAGCGGCGTCAAATATATACATACATATACACAGCACAGTACACACAAAATACATGAAGTACGAACACGATATTCAACGCACGCATACAAGCTTTACACACACAACGCCATAGTGACTTTCGTGACAGGCAGCCTTTCGAGGAGTTTCGGCAATCTTGTAACCACGCGGAGTTGCCATGTTTTTGCCACAATGTCTGTTGGTTTAGTTATTTAAAAATATTGTTTTATTTATAATGTTAACGAATAAGGGATGATTTTGTATTATCTACATTAAGGCCTGCAGGTAAATAAATTAATGTAGTAAACGAAAAGCAAATATCACTTTTTTTTTAATTTTAATTATTCTATCGTAACTAAGTTCTTTGATAATTATTCCTTTATTTTTTTGTTCAGATAAATTGTATTAATAATTTCCTTACTTCAATGTTTGTACTTCATTCAAACGGTCACACTGAAGATGTTCAGTTATAATGTGATAGATGGCGTTGTGCGTTTATTTAGATATGTGCTCTGCTAAATGTTTATCCTATTATTCCTAGTACGGTGCAATAAGTTAGGTATTTTGAATGGAAATTAATATAAATTTTACAAGAGCAAACATCGAAATAAAATTTACCTATCCGAGTCGAGAGACCTAAGCGAGAGAAAAAGGGAGAGAGAGTAAAGTATTTTATAAAAAGATATATACATATCACTTATTTTTTCATTTACGGAAACTAAAAAAAATAAGAAAAATAATGAAAATAACAAAAACCTCGACTGTTAACTTAAAAAAAAACCAAGTCTTTCCAGTCCAGTTCCAGAGTCCAATCTCGGCCCTGTTATTTATAAAGTAGATATTTGCCCACTGCCGAAATTTCCCGACTGTAGTAGTGTTGTTTTCTTCAGTTAGCAGTAGGGATTTTGTTCAGTTATTTTTTCATTTTGTATTGTTTATTTATGTACCAATAAACACCGTGGAAACCTTTAAAATATCGTCACACTGGTCGCCAGATTTTCAATATCTCTATGGTGAGATTATGTTATAAAAAGTAAACTACGAAACTATGCACGTACCTAACTATAATACTAAAGTTTCACTTAGATCTCTTATAGATTTGCATATACGGTATAAGAACCAAGAGGTAGTGCTATAGCTGCATTGCAGCTGGCTGGCGGTACCGAAGTGGTTGCTTGGAGTAACTCTCGATCACATAACACTGTGCTCTATAGTTGGAGCTATGCAGTAACGTTTCGTGCGTACGGTTCGTGAATGCTCGGTGGCTTTGGTCTTGGTGGAGATGGTCACCGAAAGGCACAGACTGATCTCGTAAACCTAATTTAAAATATATAATGAAAAACCTGTTAAAAGAAAGTGTAATAACTAATAACTAATTTGAAATGTCCCATAATGAAATAAATGTTCGTTGTACGATGTATATACAGTCTGTTGAATACCAGCCACTAAACTACATTACTGTCGGAATCGAATGAAGGCATCGTCACATCTGCGGGAAGTTCAGATTTGATCACATTTAGTCGTCACGTCACGAGTACGACATTACGACAATATTAGCCATCGTTTAGTTTGTTGTTAGTCGTTTATCAATAAAGAGATCAATTTTTTTTTCAATACAGGTGACATCACCAGAACTGTAGTACGACTAATGCTACCTATGATCGTATAGACAGGAACCGGACTAGCGACCCTCACTGATCATCCGTCGAGCACTCGTCGAGGCTAGTCATTTATCGATCGTCTGTCTATCCTATTTGTCTTAGCTTATCCTGAGCTGTTGTGAATCACGGCAAGATTTAAAGTGATTCTAAGTGAGTAAACGTACAAAATGTTGGTTTCTGCTGGAACTACTACTATTTTATAGTAACTTACCAGGGGCAAAATTATATTATAGGTATAATTAATATTAGTTTTGCCCCGCGATTTCACTCGCAAAACTATCCTGTATATATGTAATATATCCTGCTATCCTTGATTAAATTGTTCGCCTATACCACCGAGTATATTCATAAAATTACACATAACTAGGTACACCCATATCCTTTTTACTTGCCGAATAGGTACCCAATATACACGGTAATATAAATTAAATAATAATACACAAAGTCTTTTTGAATTTATTTCATCAGTTTTTGGGTGTACGCTCAAAATATGTTAAGCATGTACCTGTTTAAGGTTTTCGGTCATCGTACACCTTAGCCACATGGTAAGAAATGGTCTTTCTATATTAAATTTTGTACGCGGTTATATCATCGAAATAAGAATGGCATTTTGGTTTTATACACATTCTCTTTTCGTACCTTTGTTGTTAACAGTTTGTAGCGTCGTTCCGATTCATGCTCAAACTTTTTCGACAGCTGTTGCTAGTATACACGGATCTCAATACTACATATATCATATAGGTACTACATATGGAAGAATTTGGGAGGGAGACAGGAAGACAATCAATGCTTTTGGACATTACCGAAAGACTTATCTTTAACGTTAAAGCGCATGCATTATGGGCATTAACGTTAAAGTTAAGTGCTATCGATGCCATTTGAAGAAACAACAATGCTACCATTATGCAACTACAAAGCTAACTAAAATATAGTGTAATATGCGCATGATCGATAGCATGCATGCGCATATTACACTATATTTAAGTTCAATATGGCACAACGGTACCATTGTTGTTTCTTCAAATGGCATCCATAGCTGCCAACAGGATCAGCAGTTCACAATATTGAGATCAGCATCAGAAGGTATATCAAGTAAATGTAAAACTGATTAACGTCAAATGTATACCACAACTATTCGTCGAAGTAGTAAAATCAATTGTGGAGCAACTGTGAAGCAAGCAAAGGGGCGTGAGATGTCTAATTTTAAAATGAAAGTCGTGTCGTCGTGGTGTAAATGCCTTATTCAGAGTGGATGGTTCCCATGGTAACATCGATTCCCGCCGGTGGACGCATCCTGCACTGTAGCTCTACATAACGCTATATATATATAATTAGATCACAATGACTGTTAGTACATTTGGTCCATGTTCTGTGGGTACAAATACGTACTCGTAACGATTTGATTCTTTGCGAATATTACGCACTAGCAACTGGAGTGATCTTAATGTCACAGTATATAGCCTATAACCTTCCTCAAGAATGATGCTATCACACACAAAGATATTTTTTCAAATCGGAGATAGTGCGATGGACAATGAAATAATTAGAGGGCCAGGTCCGATGGACAATGTTTGTCTCGGACCTGGCCCTCTAATTCGTTTTTAAATTTTTTGTTGAAGCATATCACGTCATGTGATAATGGCTTTGTTGCGCAGGTAATTGTAATGTTCGGCAATGGATTTTTTGTTTCATTTTCACTGGTTCCTTTCATTTCGCTCCGTTATATTTTAGAAATAGGGGAGTGTATTTTTTTTACATAGTAAAGATGGTAGTGATTGTGTGGTCTCTCTTATATAAGGCAAAAAAAAAAGTACAATGAAAACTGGCGTTAAAGAACATACATCAGACACTAAACACCGCCGCATAAAAAATCTGCAGTCTGTGAACACGCTGAGGTTGGTCCCTGTCACCACCTTACATTTGATAAAGCACAAACATTCCACAAAAGAACACAGCTTCCGTCCAAAGATTATCCGTGAAGCTATTAAAATAAAAATCCATTCAAATTACAATAGAGGAGATGTCTGGATGCTTCCTTCTTCATTCAACTCCGTTATAATCACAATCAAACTAAAATCCAAACGCTACACCTCACGCTACACATCATGCAAGTTGCGTTTCTTGCGTTAATCGGAACAACTAATTAATTATAAAAGTCTTCTGGTACTTTTGATAACAGATATGACATAAGGACATTTGCGATCTCAGCCCACCCGTGACCATGGTAGCTATAAAGCTTCCGAAACGTCGGGATAGGAAAATACTTAATAAACCGCGATAAAATCCATTAAAGCAGTTTTAATATAATGTGTAACATTCGCGTAAACCTAAGAAATAAAATAATAATAATTTATTCGGTAATAACTTCCTACTCAATCATCGCTAGATATTAAGGAATAAAGATTGTAAATTATAAAAATCTCTTTTGTAAATGGAATAACGTAATTACAATAATTTGGTGAATCCTGCGATTGTCAAACGAGGATAGAAATGGTGAGCGCATTGGTAGATTTAATATCTAATTTAGTTCTTTTCCAGTGTGTTTGTTATTTTTAAAGTCGATTTGGGTCATCTTAAAAGTGTAGTCTTTCGAATAAAAAGAAAATATTTTAAAAACGATTTTCAATAGGCGATTTTCTAACTTAATTTTGCCAAGAAGCCTTCCATCATCAGCTCATGACGACCATAGGTAAATGAGTTAAGAAAAGTATATGTAAAATCACATGTGTGCGTATACAATTTGAAGGTTTTCCTCGATTTCTTCAGGATCCCTTCTCTCGGATTTCTGACATAATGACAGCCTCACCGCTTCGGTATTGTCCAGCCTTTCATAAAAAAAAAAATCTTGTCTATTTGTAAATAGCCGCAACATTTACTGTGACATGGAAGGAGACCTTCCAAAATTAGGTTACTTACATGGGATGATGACTATAAGGTGTAAATGTTCAAATAACATTAGAAAGATTACGATAGAAACATTGTGGCTGTCTGTCTGCCTCGTAGTCTAATGGTAAGCACGGTTGAGCCGTGAAGTCGCGTTTTCGAGTCCCGAGTCGGACCAAATTGTTGTTGGTATTTTTATTTTATTGTTGGCCTGGTACCGTGAGTATCTATAGCGGAGAGATCTATTCTCCTCCCGCGCGTCAGTCGCCTCTTATTGCGAAGACGTATTGTATCTCTAGGAGGCTGCGGATCGTCGCCGACAGGACGTGGCTAATGCAGACCATCTACGCAGGCGTCTGCTGCAGGAGTTCGCACTAAGTGCCTTCCGCCGTATACAATTCCTTGGGGTACTTGGCACAGAGCTATGTTAATATCTGTGATAAATCCATAGATATTATATTATCCTCAAAAATACGACATAGCATATTAATTTGTTGGGATTACAAAAAAATATATCTATAGTCATAGCTTCTTGACCTAACCGAACTGTTAGCCAAACATAACTACAAAATGACGATACAGACAAGGAAAACGATATATATGATATTCACTAAATGAAAACCGATATCCCGAAAGAAATTATGTTTTTAATGGTGAGTGAAGTTACACACAAAATTTAAATGTATAAGATTAAACATTATGTAATTTACAGAATAAACGTTGGAACATTTTGATAGAGTAAAAGTGAAATGTATTTTTCGGTATAAAAGCATCGAAGGATCTGGATAAAAGTTATCATTCGATCAGACTTATCGTCGCAATAACGACAGAAATTGTGAAAAGGATCCTTCTATTTTGAATAAATTCAGTAGAGCGACGAAGCGGAGAATATCCCTTATTAAAATTTAATCTAACCTTATTTACAAATATTATATTTCACTTATGTACCAAAGTCGATAATTGTCGAGAACAAAAAAGAACTGACCAAGATGAAACCTTTACAAGAGTTAGATCATAAATGTAATATGAGGAAAACTAATTATTTAAGGACTTGATCACTGGAAGGAGTGGTGAGGGCCGTTTTCATCCATATCCCATTTTAAACATATGCTCATTCAATTCTAATAAAACAGTGGTCTACGCCTACACAAATTAGTTTTCTATGCGCTGTTTTCCTTTATGGAAGCAGAGCCGTCATAAAGCGCCCGTAACATTAATGACGTCACTAGAACGTTCACCGCGTCGTATAAATGGCAGACCTAGAGCGGAGTTTGACAACGTAACGTCCGTTTGGAACATTGCAAGCGTTTTAGTGACGCCATTCACTTCTCTATTTTTTTGTTTTCTTTATGGCGACACGGCAACCTACGAAACCAAAGCCCTAGAGAAGTAGGTATAATGTATGTCTGCTTATATGCGCTTATAAACGATCGCGTAAAACAAATGAATTGAAATGTAATACAAATCGTCGGGTCTTACTTAAAAAGCGTAGTTAGTAGTTATAGCGGCTTCTTGCAGAGCCTGATGGTACAACGAGGTGGGAACCAGGTATAGAAGGGCTACCCATTGGCACATGATTTGGTTGTGGACACCGTGGAGTGATGGCGATCCCTCTGCTCTAAATATGTTTGTCGTCTCCGACATTCCACTGCAGGTAACTCCTTAAGAATAGAAACGATTCCGAAGTGCATTGTGTGCAAGACGGATAGCGCGTTCAAACGTTACTGTCAATGTTACCGTTTCCTACCATGAGCCGTTCATTCACATCAGCGCCGAGGCCATATTAGCTACCGTGAGCGAGCCGCCCTCGACGTTACAGTCGGGGGATGACACGGCGGTCTCTCTGGCCATGATAAAAATAAATAAATATTATAAACATTCTCATACCAGGATTCATTAGATGGGAGACATCTGCGGGAAAATGGGAGAACCTCCTTTCAAACCTCAAACCTATTCACGCTCGACGTCCACTCATAGCAATCCGAAGAAGCTGCATTCGGCTCCCTCTCGCTCCCACGACACAAAATATAAACTGTTTCACATGAATTTACTTCTCATATTTTATTACTTATGCAGTTCCATAAGGAGTCACGTATGATTACGATAACACGCTACGAATACACACGACAAAATGTAATCTAGCTGGAAGCGTTTCTCGGAGGAATTCTACGGCTTTATTTCACTTGTTTCTCTAACCGTGATTTATGTCTGTAGAAGTGGCACTGCCAGTAGCTCGGGCACCTCGAGCTAATCTTACATTGTGACTGTTATTTGCTTTTAACATCATCATTACCATCCTTTTTACCTACTGCATGAAGAGGGTAATGTTCTTCGAGTGTATATATGTGTAGATTTCTATCGTCACTGCGTGAAGAGGATAATGTCTTTCAAGTGTACATGCACGTGTAGAATTCTATGTTCACTGCGTGAAGACAGCAGTGGTCTCGAGTATACGTGTGAACATTACTGTATACTATATATTACTGTATACTGTATTAAGTGCTCTACAGATTCTACATAATATGAGGTGGTGTTAGATTACGATAAGGCGAATGACGTGGGTACATTAAAATATATTTTAAGCAGTCTGCTTTTATTTATCAATTTGTAATTACCATAAAAGCGTTTTTTGTGATTTTTTTCTATTATTTATACATAAACAAAATGTTTTGTGTTTTCGACGTTTTGTACGTTGGTACGCGTCTTCGCGAGAGGTCGTGGGTACCAGTCCCGCCTAGGTCATTGATGTTTATACATGTATTATATATATTTCTATAATAAAAATCTTAAAAATACAAGATTTCTTAAATATATAAAAATATTAAATACATTTCCGTTGTCTAATAGTAGCACAAGTCCTTACCACAGGAAGGGGCTAATGTGGTATGATAAGTCCGTAGATATTATTAGGTACTATTATTTCTTTTTTCTCAAGTGATGTTCACACAGAATTTTTTCTATATTATGCGTTTTTAGTGTAATGTTAGTTTTTACTGAATAAACTAATCATATTCCATTTGATATGTATGAGAATAACGAGTAAAACATATTTCATATTTTCACCCTGATATTTACATGGAATCGAAAGTTATGTGTAATCAGCGGGATGTGGCAGTATTTCAATAATGTTATATACTATTTCATATTGTTTCACCACCATTTTCAGTAACAAGCTAACTGAAATTAATAAATATATAAATAAACCGATAGGACTTAGGGACCTCCAAGAAAAGAGCGCGCTCCTGTGCGTGCTCTGGTGTTGCGGATGCCTATGGGTGTTGGTAATCGCTTACTTACAGGTGGGCCAACTGCTCGTTTGCCTCCTTTACTCCTAAGCATCCTAAGAGCAGCGTACCGAGTGTATTTGCTGAAAGTTTTTCGGGAATCTTGGTCAGGCAGTGGGTACATGGAGAAATTTTGTTTTCACGATACGATAAGAGATTGCGGAATCTTCAGTTCGCTGATTATTTTTATACAGGGTAATTACTTTTATTATTTATTCCCTTTTTCTTTTTTTATCTGTGGTCTCATCACACCACGTTAGCCTAGCCCTGTGCTAAGTGTCGCATGTGTTATAGATATTTACCGCCACGTTATTAACCGAGCCAACCGGTCGTCAAATTTAAAAATACCAGGAAGCTCTTAAGGAAAGATGTCAGAGATTCTTTTACGACTATATTAGACAAAATAATAATGCCGTTTTTTGGTAAGTACTACGCACATTAAAGTTCTATCTATGTGCTGCATGGCTCTCAAGACCGGAACCTTTAACTCACATGAAGCCGGCGTGAAATTATGTCATAGCGGTCGACTTAGGTCGTGTAGGACTGCCCTCCCAACGCAATAGGTTGCAGGAGAATGAAGCAGTAGATTGCCTCTGCGCGCACGCTTCTAGTAGATGGAGCACTTGCCTCTGCGCGCACGCTTGTAGTAGATGGAGCACTTGCCTCTGCGCGCACGCTTGTGGTAGCCAAAATTCGGCTAAGAGGGCGTATTCGGAGCGCGAGATATTTTCCGGTTGGGTCGCCTCAATTCGGCAGCACTACAGAGTTAACACTATTTCTGACACTAAAATTGTTACCATTCCATTACTAGCCTTAGATTACTAGCGTACTTGCTAGTTTAACAAATTAAGCACTAAAATGTGCCTAGGTTTTGGACCAATATTTAGTGGTTGATTGGAGAAGCTCCCATAGGAAACTTTGAGCAGATTTTGAACAAATTGATCACATACAGACCATGTTTTGGCGAATTTGTTTTATAATAAGTATACATATAAGGGATTTAGAGTTAAGTTTTTTTTTTTCAGTAGATGTAAGGCTGACTTAATCGTTATGAAGTATAAATAAGCCTTTAAATAAAGTTCCAAAAAAATTATAGATGTAATTGATAAATTTGATCGAAAGCCTGAGCTCATGTAAATTAGCGTGACTGTACTTTCTACATTTGACCAGGCACAGAGTACACACACATATAATACCGATATTTCCTCGGAAATTTCTCCGGACTCTTCCAAAGGTAAGAAGTTTGTAAACTTGAGCGTTATTTGTTCGACAATATTTACCTCTGTGTTAAGTTTCAACACGATCCTTGTCCTAATGTCGTGTTTTATGCACATAGTACACTGGATTGGAGTAGAAGTATTTTACGCAGATTTAAAATAAGCGTTGAAATAAAGTGTTTTTTTCCATCGTATTCGCCTTAGGATGAAATTCGACAAGACAAATGTAATGTTCAACGAACACGTTCTCCCTAGGCCGGTCAACGACGATGGTGCTATACTCGAAGTCGTAGATGAATACGTCTACCTCGGGCAACTATTGCAGATTATCATCATCATTATCAGCCCTTATCGGTCCACTGCTGGACATAGGCCTCTCTCAATGTGTTCGTTGAACATGACCTTTGTCCTATCCAAGTTCATTCTTATATACGTCGGGTGGATTCAGTTAGGCTGTACAACATTTCCTGCAAGCTCTCCAACGATTCGGCAAACACAACGATACCGTCGGCGAAACGAAGACGTGAGAGGTGGTCGCCGTTAACATTTATGCTTTGCTCAGCTTAAAGTCTTAAAGATGTCCTCCAAAGCATTAGTGAACAGTTTCAGGGAAAAACATCCCCCTGTCGTACTCCTCGGGGCTATTGAATAGGCCTTGTTTGACCTCCCAGAATCAGAACGGACATAAGAGCAGCCTCATACAATGCTCTCAGTACTTCGACGTATCGCCAATCGATCTGACATCGCTGTGAAGCTTCCAGAACAGCCCAGGTTTCGATAGCATCAAAAGATTTTTCATAGTCCACACAGGCAAGTCACAGCGGCTAATTGTACTCATGTGTCTTTTGTACAACTTGCCTTATGGTGAAATGTGGTCCAACGGTACTAAATCCTCTGCGAAACTAAGCCTGCTCTGGTGGCTGGAATTCGTCAAGCTTTGTGGTGAGACGATTCGTCAGGGCTCTTATGAACAACTTATAAATATGGCCAAGAAGTGAAATTGGTCTGTAATTTGGAAAGAGTGATTTGTCACCCTTCTTAAAAAGAAAAACAATATCACATCCAAGCCTTGGGAGGTACGCCCCGCTGAAAGACAAAATTAAAAATCTTTTTTAGCTCTCTTTATACAGGTTCGCCTCCTGCTCTAAGAATCTCGACTGGCATTAAAAAATTTCGGAAACTACAATGGCAGTTGACGAGGATGCACGTGACGAGTATTGTAGGAGTAAGTATACGAGCGGGAGAGCTAAACTCTCAGATGAGACGCTTGGATTTATGAGGGAACGCAGAGCACACGGAGACGTTACGTCTGCCGATGTCAAGCCTCTTTCAAAGTGAAAGCAGCTCCGCATCTCAAAGACGCAACGGGTTACCGAAGCAAGTGAGCAGAATAGAGGGTCGAAGGTTTTTGTGGAGAACTTGGAATGGGCTGGTCACGCACTCAGAAGAGACGTGGGCCTTTAAGGTACGGGAGGGGAGGCCGCGTTTAGGAAAACGAAGTGTTGGTCTACCGTTCCTGTCTACCGTTCCTGGTTCACCTGGGAAGACGATCTCCGTACACTAGCCGGTTTGGAGTGGATGCAAGTAGCAGGAGATCGGTCGTCCTGGCGTTCATTGAGAGGGGCCTATGTCCAGTAGTGGACCGATTAGGGCTGATAATGATGATGACGATGATTCCAACGATTATGTTAGATTTATTATTATATTCGTTAAAATATTTCTGTCTGTATCTGTTGTCCGTTCGAAAACTTTACATATTACAAACCATTCTTAAGCGGCATAAAGCCATATAACATGACCGAGACATTTTAAATAGTTGGAATAGGGGAAAAATTCTTACCTTTAATACAAGTCAAATAAGCCCTTGCCAGGTGACACGGGAGATATTCATCTATCCTATCATCACCATCATCAGCCGGACGACGTCCACTGTTGACACAGGCTTCCCCCCACAGAGTGCCACTATATAGCTCAATAAATAAATACATAAATATTTTTGCGATCTCATACTATGACTGTAAAATACAATTGAGTTATTGGCTTAAATCTAGAACACATGATGAAGGTGAGGTGTTTATTAATAAAATCACATGAAACTGATATAATATCACATATAACATCACATAAAATTGTCCCATACTTTCCTTATTTGTGGCATCTATTTATAATCCGGTCCTAAGTTTATGACAGAGCAATTTTATATTAGGGCAAATAGGAATAGGGATAAGGTGCTGTACACTTTTGTAATCAGAAACATAGCACACACGTTTTATTACAATGAGGTTTTATTAGAATTACTTCGCCGATGGAATAAGTTTACTAATTATTATTGTTTTCGATAGTAGTTGCAACATAAACTGTGCATGTGGAAGAGCGTAGCGCAGGTATATACGATGCTTAAGGGAGGCCACGACGTTTTAACTAGATTATTCCGATTCAGGCAGTAAAGAGATTTTTGTTTCTTTTTTACTCTTTGATTACTCACAAGCTATATCACGCGACTTCGCCCGTGTGGACTACAGTCAAAGCCACGTGCATAAGTTATTATTTCTATAATGAGCTATTGTGATGTATAAGTTATATTTGTAAGGTAAAAAATTGGCACATTGATTTCCGGTAGCCGTAAAAAGGCTCCGATTGTTCGTTTGCCCCTATTCTAAAAAAAATCCATTCAGCAGTTTTTACGTGGAAAAGTAATAAACATTTATCCATACTCACCAAATAAAACAACAATAGCCGCAAACTATCATAGACGCGTCTTGTGGGAACACCAGGCCACCTTATGCTTATCGATCCCGCGCCCCGCCGCGCGCCGTCTCAGAAAACAACACAGCTGCAAGTTTTTAATACTGAATTTCAACTCCACGCCGCAAAGTGGTTAGAATCATCTTATACAAATACTACGCTTTCATAAATTTACTCGAATTCGGGGCGAAGGAGGGGGTTTCATATATAATAAGAGTCCCCAGCCGAGCAGGAAACTGAGAGCACGTCTTTGTCTTTGCGACGGTTTACCTATTTGATTAGACTCGGGACTGGGACCCGTGACCTGCACGATAAGTGGCTGAACATGCTTACCACTATACCATGAGGTAGTCAATATACAATATATCATAATAACATAGCGAAGTGCCTACAGAGCTTTAATATTTCCAGTCTCCGAGACATTTTCGTACAGGTGCATAAAATGTAACGAAATGTGACTCCGCTGGCGAATAATGACAGTTCCAGAGTCACGAGCCGACAGCCGACAGCGCACAGAGAGGGGAACAGAGTAAATACATTAATAAGTAAATGTGAGCACCAGTTCAAAACTAGAATACGGCAGTACGGATATTTTAAGGAAATTAATTTGGATTTTTATTGCAAAACTGCGTAATTTTATGGGGAACTTGCAATCGGACCCATTTGGTGCTTGTCGACGTCAATTAACAGTCAGGAGGGTAAGGTATTTATCCGAGTTAGATTCTCTATGTTTTTGGCGCTGGTAGAGTTTACAATATTCAAGCAAACCATTCCGCGCTAATTAAGTTCCACGTTAATTGGGCGGACCTCTACGCGCCCAATTAACGTTTATTTTTTACGAAAAAAAAAAAAAGAAATGAGACAGTTCGAAATTTGAAAGACATAATGATGGATGCAGTCCGTTTAGAAAAATTGCCGACAAATTTTTAAACCAAAAATTAAACAATAATTTCAATTTAGTCGACCAAAAATTAAACAATAATTTCAAAAGGTGTTCAAAAGTCTAATTCAAGTTTAAAAAAAGGTCCTTTTCAGCGTGGCCTTGTATAATTATGAGTACCACGACTTTAAAGTAACCGTTTTCTTCCTGAATCTTTTGAATAGCAAACACCGTAAGAACGAAAGCCTTTGTATAATGAAATGAATATATATCTCAAAATAGAATTATAGATATATATGAGGGTCATCAATTTAATCTACCTCTGTTTCAACTCAACTTACCTTTTTGTAAGAGTTAGTGCCATGTTGCATTGCAGTGGAATTGGGCCGACACGACCGAGCGTGATAAAGTGGCATCTACGGGGTCGGGTTTCGTGCGGTTTGTGAGTAGCAGGTGGCTCATTGGAGGGCAGCAGGAAAGGAGGGTAACGAGAAGGAAGGTGATGACGGTAGTCGTAAAAAAGCTCCTATTGCTCGTTTGCCTCCCTATATTACATATAAAAAAACCCTGAAACTTGAAATTTGAAACAATGGTTTCTTCCATGACGGAATTTTACTATGTTGCGCGGGTGAAAACGCGGGTCGAACGCTATTAAAATATAAAATTGAAGAATCATTTGCATTAAGGGCAATAAGACATTTGTGAAACTTTGAAAGGTTTCCCGCCTCATCAGTACCAGGCCGACACTATCTGAGACTCCTGACATGATCTAGAACATTGATACTGATGGGTTTCCGGACAATCAGTATGAGGTATCCAATAATTACGCCCATGGGGGTTCGCATTCCGACCTCCGGACAACCTCAGGTTCGAGTCACCTGGAGGTCGAGGCGCTACGTATGGTCATACATCTGCTTTGCCCTTGTTTTTATAGCATAAGGATGCAAACTAGCAATAGGAACCTGACAACTACTGACGCGCATAAATATCCACGTTGTTGTCATTTCATGCCTCCTTCCGGTTCCCACAAAATATGACAGCATAGGTAACAATTTGCGGCATAATCGTGAAAGCTAGATGTACAACAAAAATAATAGAGCAAAACACCGAAATTGTTATACACGGGGGCACAGGGCGAAGTGCCACTTGATCCCGTGCTAGTCAGTCCCCTAAGGGATCTACACCTAGGAGGTGTTGCACGCGACAGCCTCACCAATTTTAAGACAGTGCCATGTAGTGAGGTTCCCATCCTCGCTCCTTACCCCGTGCGCAAAGGCGCCTTCCCCTCCTGCTCTTTAGTCTCCTGTTCTTATAAGATCTTATAAGTTTTGTACCCCACAAAGAGGAGTCCCCTCGTCTTAGCCCCCTATGTTTGGTTTCACCCCAGGCTACTGAGCACCACCATAACGTCAAGGCTTGAACCATGGTAAGAGGGACCAGTAGTCCCCAGTAGACATTTTCAACGAGACCACTAATGTATAAAGTCTAATTTATATTTATCCTTTTTTTTTTTTGTCGCGGGGAAACGCATTAAGCGACTTCACTGGCTCTGGGTGGGGTACAGTGGTGTGTGGGGCTCGCGGCACATCTTGGTGTGGAGTACCCACGAAAACCACCGCGAGTGCCATCAGTGCCGAATTTTGTGGGATGCCCCGAGCAACAAATCATCAGGGCATCGACGGCTGGTCAGCCCCTACGGCACCGCCACGCCACCTCCACAGATGGGGTTGTCCCGCACCACAGGATAACCCCAACAACTTTGGGACAGTACAATGGGGTGATGTTCCCAAGAGCAGCTCCCCCTCCTGCTCTTTAATCCCCTCTTCTTATAAGAGGAGTACAAAAGCGTCCGAGTCCTCGGTTCAGTTGGCTTCGCCCAAGATGTCTGGGCTCACAACAGGCCACTGAGCACCGCGGCCACGACGAGGCTTGAGCCGTGGGGATATTGTACTTATCGTAGCCAATATGCAGCAGTGGATTGATGAGGGCGGCCAGTAATGATGACGATGCTCATGATACAATTATTCGTGAAATACGTGGAACTCGCGTCCAAAAAGTATCGAGTGTACTAATAATTTAACAATATAATAAGAAAGCACCCATAAAACCATTTCACCTTCAGCGTAATCAGTTTGTTACATAATTCATCCACAAGCGCACCGGTAATTCACAGTGACTCAGTGGCCCAATGGCTTTGAATAATTTCGCTATTCCATGAAACCCACTGAAGCTCACTACAAAAGCTTTTACCTTGACAAAGGGCACCGTTTAGCATTACAAACGTACTGTGTTCTTGCTACTGATTTACTTATACTTAGAATTCACATAATTAAATTAACTTTTTTATGCAGGGGCCGGAGAAGACCAAGACTAACTACCATTATCGGATTGATTGGGTAGTGCTGACAACTGGCGAATTTTTGTGTAGTCGTAGGCTTTTACGTCGTAAACTATCTAAATCTTCTACATCGTCTAGACGGGCCTTTAGGGGGGCTGCCCGTCTCTAAAAAAATATTATAAAAATTTCTTTAATCAAATTTACGTTCATCGTATGATCTTCGACCATACACCAATATCATAAGATGTGACGTAACCTTTTGTCTCTGTGTCCCCAAGTGCCATTGGTGGGGTTGATGGGCCAGCGGCGTACGCGTAGAGCGTACAGGGTTCGTTGTTTTGAGCTCGCGATCATACGCGCGCGGTAGCATACGGGTAGCATTCACATTGACAATATTGCCATTTTCAAA